>JAIPRM010014590.1:0-10665 GCA_025469315.1 Stegophylla sp. TES_Ste_2020
AAACGGAAGCAGAGAGGAAAAAAAGCAAATTTTTCTTAAAAGGGGCGGCAAATCTGATCTCCGCCCCGGGAGGCTAAATTACACGCTACGCCACTGCGGCCTAGCCCTAATAATACGGGCACTGCGCAGTAGTATGCGATCTATATATGGTACGCGCACACGAATATATTCCGCGAAGAGGAGAAATGACAAATGACGGAAGTGGGTGCGCGAGCCAAATGTCTGTTGGAAAAGTCGTCGTCGTCAGCGAGAAATAAATTAGAAAAAAAAAAAAAATATAATATATTCGTCGTCGTCTCGTTGATAATAATATATTCATCGTGATGGGACCGTCAACGGCAACTGTATGTAACTGTTGCAGAGACACGTAATGGCCATAAAATTATTTGTAATTTTATTCTGGTCTATCACTTCGATAGGCACACAATGAGAACGGATCACGACGACGCCCCAGTGTATAAAATAATAACAACAATATTATATTGTGTGCTTATATCTATATTATATTTCACAACGGAATCACTTTTGTCTAGTCGATTTTTTTTTTTGAAACTTTTTTTAAAAAAAATAATTTAAAACGAAATAACAGTACTGTATTATTGTTATGGAATAAAACTATTTTTGGCTGCGAAATATTTTATCATAAGAAAATTTTGAAAATTTTTACAATGATTACAATACTGTGTACTGACATTTTTATTCGAAATTATTAAATTCATTTAAACCTAATGTTTATGCGGTTTCATATGAATATTTTCACACCTCCCCTGAAATTATGTGACGCCTCCCTAGGCGAGGCGTAACCCCTCCCCCCCCGGATGAGAACCCTTGTTTTAAATATTATAAATTAACTGATTCGAGTTGGAAAATAATTTATACTTAATCAGTGATAGAACCTGTATAGAAATTCTACAGGTGATCACTGTGGTTTCTCATCAGCTGTATGCTGAAACAAGGAGTTCAAGTTACAGTACATTTGTGTATCTCCAATTATTAAAATGTGTTTGTGTGTGTGTGTGTGTGTGATAAAACTATCCGTCCTCGCACGTTTCTCGTCTACGCCACGCGGTTCACATATAATAATAATAATAATAATAATAATTATCATCCATCATTCGATCGTGTTAACTCTATAATTTATTTGGACGGACAGATTTTAATTAAACTTCAGTTTTCGGTAAAACTTTACGGTCGACAAAGATTAATTTCCATTCTACATCTCTGTCCAATTAGTCGATTAATGTCAGCAAATTCAGTTGTTACGCCCCCATTCCCCGCCCGGTCGTAATAAACTTGTTATGTAACGTCAAAAATAACGTAATTTTCTAATATTCTTATGTCGTTTCGTTTGTTTATGATAATACTATTAGGCATGATGCAGTGCATTTATAAATTCGTATTATTATTATAATTAAAATCTGTTGACAGCGTATACGCCATTAATTAATATTGTTACATCCTCCGCGCGGATGGATCTATACAGTTATTTAAAGCCCACAACAACGTGTTTTTAATAATCATGTGTTCGATCGTTTGCATTTTCCTCACTCTCGGTGGTGCAGTATATTTATTAGAGTAGTGGTGATTTTATTTGTTAAATTCAAAAACACGAGAGAGGAGTTTTTTGTAAAATACGTAACAAAACATACTCAATTAAAAAAACAAAAACAAGAATAAATAGTTTATTTTAATTTGTATTTATAGTGTTGTATTTTTTTTTTTTAAGAGAAATTTAGATTTTTGAAAAATTTGTACGCGATCCAACGATTGCTTTCCAAAAAGGATGAGAAAGAGAAAGGGTTGAAAGCAAATGAGGTTTTCGATGTTTTTAATAGGGGAAATTTTTCAGCACCTCATTGGTTTCAGTGGAGAATTCAATAATTAGTATTTTCCAAACGACCAAGAGGTGAAGTATTATAATGAATTAAGTCTATTTTATTGTCAATATACGATCTTCAGCCACGTCAACAAAAGAATATGAAAAATTTATTGAAATGACATCCGAGTGATAGTTGCGAGAAAAATTTAAATCAATGCCATGTTCAGAAGGCCGTGTTGGAACTTTTACCATTAATCGCGACCACCCTTATATTATGTGTGAAACGGGGTTTTCCACCAATGTATCAACATGACAAAAAATAATAATAATCTAATATGACAAAAAAACATTCATTAACAAAGCCTAATATTAATAATGTTTATAATAATAAAATTCGATTTCACTCGTCTCATTAAAATTAAAATTCAATCTAATCGGTGTAAAAATTTAAGTACATGTTTATTATATAAAATTATAATTATTTTTATTTTAACATATTTTTTTTTTTTTTTTTTTGAATTAAATACATTATAAACACATTATTATTATGTGAAATTATTATCAATTGTATTGTAAATCATGAAAATAGTTAAAACGCTAAAAATCCAAAAATAAAACAGGAGTTCCACGATAAAAATGTGACACCAAAATGAGTTTAGTGGATGAAAAAAAGTTTAAGAAACGTTGGTGTGTGTCGTACTGGCTCTGCACGCAGTTAATAATAATAATAATAATAATAATAGTAATTAATGCACTGTGTCGAATGCGAAAGAAAATACTCTGGTGAAACGCAATAAGTGCGTGTTTGCTCGCTCTAAGGGCTCGAACGACGATGCAGCGTGCGAGGGTGCCGACCGGGTCGCCGCCGAGCAGAGAGATTTACGTTTCAAAAACAACTTTTGTCCCAAATCTCGTTGCTCGCACACACACACACACGCACGTGTACACATATATCGTGTGGAATTTATTGCCACCTACCTCTGGTTCTCTGCTGCTCCAAAGTGAATTCGATTGCTCTCGCGTGATTTACCGTGACCGCTGGGGAGAATGGAGAGAAGGGTGAGAACGAGAGAATAGAGAAAGTGTGAGAGAGAGAGAAAGAGAAAACTCATTACCCGAAACGTCGTCACCCAGGCATCAAAAAAAAAAAAAAAAAAATTATTTACCCTTACACGGCACACGATCGTGTAACGCGATATCCGAAAAGACGAAACACTGTCCGTCCAGAAGTCACGCCAAAATATATATCTCATATTATTGTTTATCCATGTTAAGAGTTTCATAAACTTTTTTGTCAAATTTTTGGTATTTTACCCACTGAAAAAAAAAAAAATAAATAAATGAAGAATTAAGAAATTCAAAAAATGATCTCTCTTAAAATTTACCTACTAGAGGCAAATTCGGTTTCAAAAAGTTGCTGGTCGAGGCTTTTGGACAATTATTTCTATACGAAAAAGTGTTCACATAAAAAAAAAAAAATTATAATAATAATAAACATCATAGTGAAAACACTAGCTTCGTTCAGAATCTAAAATGACGTATGACACACCAAATTAGGTAGAAAATATAAAAACATCATTATTATAATACAAGTTTCTATACATTCGAAAAAATACTTTTAGGTTCATTTTAAATATACCTTATGAGCACAAATATATTTTAAGTTTGGAAATACCGTCTAAAAGTTTCGACCAGCAACATTTTGAAACCAGATTCGCTTCTAGATGGTACTTTAAACAGGTCATTTTTGGAAAAACCCACTCAGTTGTTTTCTCAAAATTGGAAAAAAACTACCCAAAATCGGATAAAAAAGACAACAACATGTAAAATATTCTGGCGAAAGAAAATTTGGACTAACTCTTATTTTTTCTTATTAAATTTATTATTTTCTTTTCTTTATTATGGATAAAAAAAGTAAAGTATAGTAAAGTGCAGACAACAAAGCCGGATATCTTCGTACCACGTGTATTCTTCACTCCTCAGGTCAGATACTCTTGGTGGGTGTGTCGAATATGACGATTATTATTGTTATTTGTATTGTTAAATTTCTTCGCTCGTAATCGTGTTATTGAAGAAATGATTTATTGTTTCTTTTAAAATTCAACACACCACAAGGGTGTCTGCTCCGCGGAGCGAAGAATACCCGTGGTACGAATTACGTCCGGCTTTCTTGTCTATACTTTGTGTATACTTATTGTATAAATGCTCCTTCTTTTTCATATTGAAACCCACAAAACAAATTATGGTGAAAATAATCCAATAGAGAGAATCTTGAAGTTAGGAGATATGAATCCGGTTCGGACTTTTTCCATACCTAAATAATTAAACACGCATAAATCGTATTGGTAAACACGTATTAAATATATAAAAAATATTGTTTATGTTTCAAAAATATGTAGTTAGTAAGCATTGTAATTAGTATCTATTGTGTAAACATACATTATTATGTAACTTTACGTCATGTTATTACTTATCTGTAAATTTACCTGTGTCATAATGATAATAATATTATTCTGTCACACTGTACCGGCGTTTATATTAATAAATAGAAATAAATAAATAAATAAATAAATATTACAATCGTGCACGACGACGTACACGACAATAATAAATTGGTCGATACTTCCATTGGACTTGTAATTAATAATAAACGATTTAATCTACTCGTACTACGTCTAAACACAATAATTATTATTATTGCACGTTATGCGTTATATTATTATACGTAGTAATAATTGTTTCGTCGTGTACAGACTTCGTGGTACACACACTACGCGAGATACGTATTATGGTCTCGTTCGGTGGCGTGGTTTGCAGCTGTGTGCGTTTGTGTAATAATAATAATAATAATAATAATAATATCGTTGACCGCCGTTATTTGTGTTCGTCTTGCAAACACATTAGAATTCGATAATACCACGTGATATTTGTAATAACGACGATCATTACGTCATAATAATAATAATAATTTATGGTAATGCCCAGTGTAATATTGTTGTTATTGTTGTTATTCCGCGTAATTCGCATCAAAGCCCGACAGTCTGTAATATTATCCTTTACTATGGCTGTTAAAATAATATAATAATAATATATTATATTTCGTAGGAATTTCAATTAAATTACACATTTTTAATGAAAACCCGCGTGGTGGTGGTGGCGGCGGTCGCGTAATAATATTATAATATGCGTTAAAATATTAATATTACGTGGGTTTGATTCCACGAAATCAAAAATCCGTCGAAATCGTGCGAATAAAACATTCAAATTGTCACATAATGTGTGTATTGTTTGTCGACTCACGCGGAATAAATTGCCAATTTTTTAAATTCGACAACGTCTCACGTCTGCGGCGTATACGAGGGGGTGCCCGTATCGCCAAAGCACCCCCCTCCCCCAGAAATTTCGTCTTTAGTATAAACTAAAGTGCATTATGTCTCGTAATGCGAAACAAATGCGAATCGTTTTTCACGTCCTCCCCTGATATCGGTGTAGTTGAACTCTATTCAGTGCCCACTTCCCGAAAACCGTTATTAGTAGTAGTGAATTATTGTAGTGCCGAGTCTTTAACCGCGGCCTAAGGATGGGCGATTATTTTTATTTTTTTTTACTAATTATCGATTATTTGAATAAAACATCGATTATAATCGATTAATCGATAATTCTGAACAAGTGGACGATTAATAACCGATTATTTTTACTATCGATAAATAACTGATATTTTTATTTATCGAATAATAATTAATTTTAATAATTTAATACTTGAACCAAAATTTACATATTGCTTATTACATAAAGTACAGATTACTTTAAGACCAACTTTGTCTTTTTTTTTAAAACATGCCATACATTGCTCATACTGGTAGCTTTTTTTAAAATCAAAAATAAATACTTAGATGTAACTTAAATTAATACTTAAATTTTATTCAAAACTGTATAACTGGGTATTGGTGGGTGTGCAGCTTATATAAGTACTAGAAATTTTTAGAAAATTATGAGAAACTAAGACGTTATAGTTAGTTGGTGGTTATAGTGGTATGGGGATACATATTTTAAGAAAATTTATCAATATTTAGATAACCGTATGGTTCTCGGTATAGAATAAGACCACGGATGGTTCCACCTGTCGTAAAGGGCGACTAAAGGAACACCGATCACTCCCGGTTAAAGGAGCAACCTCTACTAAGTGCCAACGGCCTTCGGGGCGGAGTAGAGGAGGGCAATCTCTTGTCCTGGTGGTAGGAAACTGCCCCCAAAGGCGGATGAACCAGCATGCCTGGAGAACGGCATGAGGATGCACAAGACCAAAGAGAGACCACTGCATTAAAGATCCAAATGGATATCTCGAGGAAAAAGAAAAAGGAAAAAGCAAAGATTTCATATCAACAACGATAACAACTAGTACTAATAGCTATATAATGTACAGTTTTCGAGATTATTCGAGAATAATAATTAAATAATAATAATAATAATCCAATAAAAATCAAATTAATAATCAAATAATAAACGATTAATGATTGAATAAATCGATTAATAATCGAAATAATCAATTAGTCGGTTATTTTTTAAACGTTAAATGTAATCGATTAATCGATTATAAAAATTAATCGAAATAATCGCGCAGCCTTACCGCGGACACGAGAAATCCGTGATATAAATCATTAAAAACCAAAATGATTTTAAATTTCGAGTGGGTTGTCGATGACATAATAGAGTTTTATTTTTTTTTCTCTGATCACTAGTGGATCACGACGATGAAAGAGCTCTCCAAAGCACGTATTATTATTATTATGGCATTTGACAAAGTCGTTTTTCAAGAGTATTCCCACACCGGAACGCGACGATACTATTTAATATGAGATTTAGACGTTTATTATTATTTTTTTTTTTTTTTACTCGGAAAATTAAAACCTTAGACATTCGTGTTGTATTTCATAACCGTTTGTTTGTCTTGCAAATGTTCAAGTTTTGAAAATTTATAATTATTGCCTATATTTTACAATAATTAATAATTGTAGAAAGTGTACTTAATTTTATTCAAATAGATCAGTCTAAGAGTAATATTCTGGATTGGATCTTGAAAAGACCCAACAATGGTGTTATTGAATATATTTCCAAACTCCGTACAAATTGTTGCATCAATACATTTTTAAATGTATGATTCATAATATCATCCTAAAATCGATTAAATTAACAGTGGCAAAGTGTACATAATAACACATTTTGAAAAAAAAAAAAAAAAAAACAACAACGTGTAAAGTAAATAGCATCGAGCAGGCAATGTAAATGAAAAAAAGAAGTGTCGACACTTTTTATTAATTTCATGTCTTCAAATCGTGCCATTTATTCTATTGAAAATAATATACAGTAAGTAAGTAGTTTAACAAAAATGAAAAAGTAAAATAAAAATAAATAAGCAAAGGGGGAGGGGGGGAGAATGGATGAAATGGAGATTACAGTTTATTAGATTTTTCTCGCGAGGTGGTTTTTAATGTATTTTTTTTTTTTTTTTGTTTTATTAATTTTTTTTTTGTTTTTTTTTTTTTTGCAGAAAGTAAATTCGTCATTACGCCACGAGATATTATATAAAAATACAAAAATTTACGAACTAAACGACCCGGAAAGAAGATAAATTACACCACGACTGTGGTCAAAGCGTTCTCGTTCCTGTAAAATATATTATATGAAAATTGCCCGACGACGACGACGACGACGGTAAAATATCGTGTAACGTTTTTTTTTTTTTTTAATAAATTACCATTGTCAAAAGATTTTTGTTTTTTATTTTCGTTTTTTCGTTTGTCGACTTTATTAAACGACGTGACGCATACGGCATATCAATAAAATATAATTATTTTATATTATCTTCTATATATCAATATAAATGTCAAAAATATAATAATACAATGCTGAATAAAAAACAGTTTCGTCTTTTTGTAAAAAATATTTGTTTTTATAGTTATTTTACTTTTTTATTACTCGAAATATTATATAGCAAGCAAATCCCCGTCTCTTTCCCACCCCTCCCCCCACCACTCTACCGTACACCGTCACACTATCATTTGTGTCCACAGATTCGAAATATTAACAATATGATTTTTCGGTAAACACTATTAACACACTATTTTTTTCCTCTTTACAAACTTCGATTTCTCCCCTTTGAACTTCAAACGCACGTGCCGTATTACAAAACTGTACCAGCTCAATCATAATATTATTTAAGTCGATTTCACCCGAGTGTCAATGATTTTTATTTTCATATACTCACTAATTACTTTCAAATTTCACTTTATTTACAGTGATCACATCTATACGTCTATTTCGATGTATTGTTAATTATATAGAAACAGGTTATTCTTTAGACCATTTGATTGTCTTCAAATGGCGTTCCTCAAATTGTGGGTCGCGAACCACAGGTGGAAATTATTTTTTTTTGATCAAACTCCACGGTAAAAATGATAAAATAGCACATTTGCATACGTTTGTAAAATTATATTCATTATACACCGATTAATTAATAAATTATTAAAGTATTAATGTAATTTTGATTTTTCGGAACTACCTTTTTATCCTAAAAATTTAAAACCATGTGGGTCGTGATAGGTTTTCGAAGAAAAATTTGGGTCGTGGTCCTAAAAAGATTGACAATCACTGGTCCATATACTGTTGATATCACGAATGCACCAAATTTCAACAAACGATTAATAATTATCAACTGCATTGTTGCTCCTAAATCTAATCATGCATTTACACGTGGATTAAACTGTCGAATATTATCCAAACTAATACATCCAATATCACTTCTGACACTAATACGAGTAGAAACAAGTAATGTTCAATTTGCAGCGAAATCGATCGGTTACTTTTTGAGCCCAAATACGAACTCTGCCAAACTTTGCCTTATTATATACGTATACATTACATAGATATTCTGTTCGTACAAAAAAATAAAAAAAACGACACCCTCGTGACATAACTATTATCTTTATATATATATATATTTCAGTGCCTAAAGATGATCCTAATCAGTGGAAAATAAAATATAAAGCTATTGCATTACGAAAACGTTCTTGTTGTATTTATTCCACTGCTCGATTGTATTGTTTCTCTCCCGTCTTTAGTTTTCCAAAGTTAAATTATGAAAATACAAAACTTCGGGCGGGGAAAAAAAGGATTACATTTTTCCAAGCCAATACTATTCTGGTTTCAGTTAGAATTACACGTCATTCGATTGTATGTGAACCGATAACATCAGTAAAATCGAATCAGAAATAATCCACCAAATCCGATGTTTCTTTGGGAATTAAGTAGATCTTAAGTAGTCTATACCATTAGTCCTTGAAAAATTCATTTAAAATATAAACTACTTGATAAAATTAGCGAAAAATCGAGCTAAGTGCAAAAACTCGTTTCGTCCCGAGTCAGCGCGTATTATTTTAGCTATTAGGCGGGCGACACAAATGACGTATTCAATGAAAACTTATATCTGAGAGTGAATGTAATGTCAAATATCAATAAAAATGATTGATTTGGTATGAAAATAACTTTAAGTAATCGAATGTCGCTTGATAATATCATCAGTTTTATTCAAATCATTAGGGAATTATTATCATAATATTAACTGACGAATAAAATCAAATATGAATTAGATTTTAAATAAAGCTAAAAGTATATTGTTCTTAAAAATATATAATTTCTTTATTGTTTTTTCTTATTTTGGTTGTAATTTTATTCGTTAGACTGAAACTTACTTTGTGATAGAAAATTTGACCTAATTCTAATCGGCACTTTTTTTCTTAAAAAAAAAAAAAAAAAAAAGGCTTTTTGATTACTCAAGTTTCTTTTACTCAGTGCATTTTCGCAATAAAATGCATTTTTTAAGGGCATCTTCAAGGGAAAAAAAAAACATTTTTTAAGGGCATTTTTCGAGAATTCTTAGTGCATTTAAATCCGGACTAATCTAGACTAATTATTAACCTCGTTTTAAAAGTCTTACTAAACGCGTTTAATGCGTCTGCACTGACGTTATTTTTTGTTATTATTGTTGTTGTTGTCATTATCGTCGTCACTGCTATTGTCCTCCCCCCCCCCCCGGTAAAAATAGGAGAAAATCGAATATCGTGTTTACCGCCGCCGTTTTGTTTTTTTATTTATTTGTTTATTTTTGGGTCGAGCGCGCGCGTTATTGATTTCGCGGGTTTTATCGGATGCGTTCGCCGACTGAATATACGCGTTCGACCATTAAATCGTACTCCGAAAAGAAGTCGGAAAAAATCTTTTATACGCCAAGCATATTTGTATAATATTATTATGATGTTTAGCGTACGGAATAAACGAGGTGCCGAACGTTTTACACCGAATTTCACAAATGCCTATTGCAGTGTGTGTGTGTGTGTGTGTGCACTTAACGACGCTTTTGCCCCGTTCACAATGGCCCTTGACGCGCGTGCACGTTTAGCTCTCTCGTCTTCTTTTTGGAGCAAAACTCGTACTATTTTTTTTTTTTTTTTTTGTAACTCACGTCATCCACCACTAGTAGTGGTGCGTAGGCCGTTTTGGAATCAAATATTATTACATACCGGATATTACACTGTCACTGGGAATTAGCGCGCTAAACTTCATACTCTCTACAAATAACGTTTCCAAAATAATCGAATAACCGTTCTAAAAACACCTATCACTCAAATCTCGTCGCTAATAACTTTACTGTTCCAAGCGATTCCGAAACAATGAATAGTAAAACAAAGCCGGACATACTTCGCACGACGGGTGGTATTCTCTTGACGGGCGTATTAAATTTTAAAGAAACGATAAATCATTTCTTCAGTAAAACGATTCTGAACGAAGGA
>JAIPRM010014591.1:0-10665 GCA_025469315.1 Stegophylla sp. TES_Ste_2020
TATATTATTAACTTCCTTCGTTCAGAATCGTTTTACTGAAGAAATGATTTATCGTTTCTTTAAAATATAATACGCCCGTCAAGAGAATACCACCTGTTGTGCGAAGTACACCCATCGTGCGAAGTATGTCCGCTTTTTATATTATTAACATTTTTGTTTCTGAATCGTTTTATTGAAAAAATGATTTATTGTTTCTTTAAAATTCAACACATCCGTCAAGATAATCCCACCTGACGTGCGAAGAACATCCCGACGAATGAAGTACACACTTTTTTTTAAACATGCTAATTTTTGCACGTCTTCGATTAGAAAAAGTGTTTTCAGTTAAAAAATGAAATTACGAAACGACTTCTTAACTCCTCAACTCAGCTCAGAATCTAAATCGAGTTATTTCCAAAAGTCTATAGGTATTTTTTTGGATGGGATTTATTTATTTTTTTTCGGAAATGTAATTAAGTCTTTATATACCTACATTTATTTTTGAAATCACGGCTTAATTATTAAACCTGTTTCATAAAAATCTAATCTTGTTCATATTTTACTGTTTCTATTTAAATAATTGGTAGTTTATTTTTTATTTTTGGAAGACTATTGAGAATCTCAAAACATATTTGTTTTAAGTATCAACAAGATACAATTTCTGAACTATTAAATTAATGAACGAAACTTATGTCCGAATTTTAACCCCAAAAACGTGGTTACATATGAAGATGCAAAATTTATCATTATAAAACCAATTTAATATTCGATTCAATTAGAACCTAAAGATACAAAGGTTGTGATTTACTGAAAAATTGTATCCATGTTTAATGAGTATTTCTTAAATTGTATATGATATAATCATACGTTGTCATAAAAAAAATTGCTTTCATGTGTTTGAGTAAAAATAAAAATTGTGGTATTTGTGTAAGGTCTTCAATATAAAAATTAATTGTTTTTAAGTTTTGGAATGGAATGTAAAAATGTGTTTTTGTGATTTCGATGTAAATTAGATTCTTAATAATTTTCATTTATGTTATACGTGGAAACTGTCACTCCTTAAAACCAAAATACATTACGAAATAACAAAAAGTTTTTAATGTTAAGAATGACATACTTTGTTGATGTTCTATTTCTGAAACAGTATAATTTTTTGTTTTATCAAAAGTATATCTTAATACGTTTTGAAATTAATTTACTAGAGAGTGTATAGAATTAATTTAATTAATGATTAAAATACATTTTTAAACACATAAAATAATAATTTAGTATTTAATGAATTTATTTTACCAATTTCGTACTCATCGACTGAAATAAAATTCGATATTTTTAATTTTTGTTTATTATTTCATGTATTATATAATTTTTATGTTTAATTGAGCATGTTCTTAGCGCTATCGGTGTTAAGTTTATCTAGATAAATATTTATTCATCTTTTAATTCATCTAGATAAACTGTTATTCATTTAGCTAAGAATCATCATCAAAAAATCATTTATTTAGATAATTCAATTTATATATATACATTAATTGTAAACACTGACTAAAATTAAATTTATTTGACAAAATCATAAATCTTGTCAAATATTAAATTTAGCAGTCTATTAAAAAAAAATATATATATATATATAAATATATTTTCAACTAGTTGATTTGTTCTATTGTATATTACTTATATATTGCTAATATAGGTGTACTGTGGACACAGAAACCATAAATAGTCATGCTAAGTAGTTCAGCCTGCTATTATTTCAAAATATATGCGCCTTTTAAATCTTGCGAGGGTGCCCCCTCTGTCCCTTTAATCCGACCCTGCTATGCAAGGCCGTAGCCAGGGGAGGGGTTTCAGGGTTCAACCCCCCCTGAAATATATTTTTAAATCAAAATAAATAAAATTTTATAACAGTTATAATAATTAATCATATGATTTTATGTAAAATTTATGGCAAAACAGATTTTGTTGAGTTTTTTTGTTTTAATTTATTATTTAAGTCTTTATAATCTAACACCCGCCTTCAAAAAAAAAAAAAAAAAATTTCATGCTGGATACAGCTTTGCTGCTATGGAATTATTCTGAAGAATATTTAGGCGAAGGAATATTTTCAATGTGTAAAAATCTTTTTAATTTTGAGATTTTTTTTTTTTTCATACACTTTTTCTCATAAAAATGTTTTTCCTCTTTTAAATATTTTATGTCATACATTTTTCATTTTTTTTTTTTTTTAATATAAAACTGACAATTTTTATTGTGTGTTAAAGTTCAGCACAAAATCGATTTATTGAAGAAATGATTTATTGTTTCTTTAAAATTTAACACACCTATTAGAGTATCTCACCCGAGCAGTGAAGAATACACAATGTGCGAAGTATGTTAGACTTTTTAAAGTTAGTAGCTAGTTAAAATCTACTCTTAAACGTATGATTCTTGAAAAAAATTAATTTAGCTCTCAAATAATCGTTATAACATCTCATCTTTATAACAGTTATTTTGACCAATGAGTTCTACGACCATTGTTCTAGTCAAAACAAAAAATGCGAATCCAACCGACAAATTTTATTTCAACGTTAAACTTAAACAGACCATTGAACATTTAAGTGTAAAAGATATTTAACACTTACGCAATATATCTCTGAAATCAGTGGAGCCTGAAAAATAAAATATAACTATGCTAGAAATTAAACAAAATATGTTTTCTCTGAACGATTCGACATATGAATTATGTTTTTATGAATTATTTGACATATATTTGTTTTATGTACATAGGAAACGTTAAAAATTTTCACGGGAAACTCAAAATTGTAATTACATATTATGGGAAGAAAGGTTTTTAAAAAATTTAAAAATTAATGAAAGTTTTCATTATTTATATAATAAATATAAATATATTATTATGAAACAAAATAAAAAATGACTATGAATTATTGTTTTAAACATAATATTTGTTGTTTTATTACGAAAACGTAAATACAAATGTACAATGTAAAACCACGGTCAGTACAATAGAACTACGTATTTAAAAAATAAAAACATAAAAATCATTTCAATAGTATCTTTTGAATCGGAGTAGGTATTACTATTTATTATAGATAGTCATATAGACATATAGTATAACATAGTGTTACTTACCTTTATTATAAATTTCCCCATGTTAATTAATTTTCAATAATATAATTTCCGTTCTCGTAGCCGGAATACAAATAATTGTCAAATATTTCTAACAGTCCCATCTATCAAAGATTAGGAGTATAGTTGTCATTTTTGACATTACCAAAATTAAAATTTCCCCAAATTTTCACTCCCTCTCCCACCCTCCTAAAACACTTATATCATATCACTATCATCACGTACACTGCATACGAGAACAGTTCCTTGCAATTGCAGTATCAGTAAAAAATATGAGAGATTGATCTAAAAATAGCCTTTAAGATCAGATCTCTCAGATTTAATGTCATATAGCCGAAAAATGTTGTGCTCGTTTATGTTAAAGATAAAAAATGTAAAAATGTAACACTTACGTGTTGGACCTGTGGGAAATGAAAAATAAAATTATTATCTATGTAAGAAAGCAGGCAAAATACATTTTCACTAAACGGATTGATGCTTGTCTGGGACATAATCACAGCCGTACAGAAAACGTGGACAATTTTATTTGAGAATATATTGTATTATAAGACAAAAAAACTCAAACATTCTTTCCCTTAATGGGACCACCCTGAATATCAAATATGTCTAATTTAGTATATCAGACAATTTTCACTTCGTGGCCTGCTAGTGAAGCTAGTGTTTTTACAATAATGTTTATTTTTTTAAATTTTTTTTTTCTATATACTCTTTTTTGTATAGATCTACTTGTTCAAAAGTTTTGATCAGTAACTTTTTGAAACCGGATTTTCCTCTAGTCGGTACCTTAAAGAGGTCATTTTTTGAATTTCTCAATTCTTCATTTTTTTTTTTTTTTTGGATTACCCAAATCTACCCAAAATTTGACTCGGAAACCATTATTTTTGGATCCGGGCTTTATGAAAATTTTAACATAGACGTATATGTGTCTTATTCTATTGCATTTCAAAAATTGATAAAAATCAAAATTTTAAGTCGATGATACCAAACATTTTGTTCGTTTATACATTTCTTTCACCGAGTTTTAAATTTTGGAGGAACACTTACCCTAAGTACACAGAACACCGGTTAAGATAATGGCGGTTTTACCTTGGTTGGTATCTTGGTGAAAAATTTTATTTCAAGTATTTTAGTATAATAATTTTTTGTTTAAACAAATAATTAAATCTTTTTCAAGGATTTGAAAAAAAAAATCATAAAATATGGACAAATATTATGCCACTAAGGTATATTTCTAGTTTACGAACTTCTCAAAAGTTTAATAATTTTTTTCACCGTGAAATTTATTTTTCAATGCTATACGATTGTGTAAACTAAAATCTACGTCCATCAATAGTTTTCTAATTATTCTATTATGAAAATTCAATTTTTTTGTGTATTCTATATAATATCTACTATTTCAACAGACTGTTTTCAATGTTGTTCTCGTAGTCGAGTGGTAGTGTTGAAATGACTAAATGCGACGGTACCGGATTTAAACCTCGCCAGTAACCCAAATGTTTTGCACCTTTTTCAATCGTGACTGACATGACCATAGGCGATAGCCGACATAGTAAACATTTATTATAATGTTTATATTTTATTGTAATTTGAAATAATTTATAGGAATATATGAAAAATCATTTTTAATTTTTCATAAATGTCGTATGTAAAAAAAAAAAAATAATAATTCCTTATTTAAGGTCAATGCGTGCAGATCAGTGTACAGTTACACAAAAATGAATTTATTTATTTACAAATTTAATCACTTACACAAATAATTAATTGGATGTGGATTATTCTGTTATTAAATAACACTCGTTAAACATATTGAAAATCTATATTATTGTATATTCTATAATAACTAAAGCTCCATTCAGAAAATATTTTATTAGAGAAATGATTTATAGTTTTTTTAAAATTCAACACACCCGCCAAGAGTACTCACCCAATTTGCGGTGAAAAATATACTCATGGTGCGAACTACGTCCTTTTTTTTTTTAATAATTATTACTACAACATTTTGTTACAGCAATATCGTATATATTTTTTTAGGACTCAAATTTTGAAATTTAAAATTTTATACTACAGTTTTAGAAAAAATGTCCGGATTTCTTGTCTATAATTTTTAAAATTATTAGTCGTTAATTGGGTAAAACATAAGACTAAATTATGTTATAAATCACGTTACATGCACAATCGAACAAATAATGAAAGACCAAACAACCAAATTCCAACAACCAAAATATAATACAACTCCAAAAATTCATAAATTAATTTATTTCTATATCAGTTTTACTAAGCCACATATTTGATGTTGAATAAAAAATTTGTTTCAATACAACAGCATCTTGTCTTCGTTCAACAATTTGACCAACATCATAATTGAACAATGTTTTTAGTTTGGTATTAATTTAATGATATAATTAAATACGTCCTAATATTATCACTAATAGTATGACGCAAAAATGTTTCTCGTATAATTGTACATCTATGTTTAAATTCTCATTAAGTTTGGATTAAAAATAGATAGTTTCCAAGTCTTTTTTTTGTCAAATTTTGTGTAGTTTTCTCCAAATTTTTAGAAAACAATAAAATTAAGGATTTGGTAAATTGACCTCTCTTAAGTACCAAAACTATTTATTTAAAACTTTATGAGATTTGCTTATTCTTCTAAGAAAATATGTGTTTAATTTTAAGTGACTCCTGTTTATTGTAATGTAAAGATTTAAAATTTTTCATATTAAAATTCACTTTAAAAATTATTGAGTTTTTCATTTCTTTGATGGTGTAAAGACAGTCGAAAGGTCTTATAGTATTCAAACAATTTTTGTCCAAATATTATACCAACTACTTCCTTCCCTCCACAAAAAACTCCTAAATAATAACTGAAAACCTATATAATGCTACTGCAATTAGTTCAGAATTAAAATGAGTGAATTAAAATTTACGCTCATACCGAATTTTTCACATTTTTAGGTATTTTAGCGATGGGTAATATGATATAATAATTATGATGAAAATTATGAGAGAAATTATAAACACTATTTTTTCTCAATTAAAATTAGAATATCCAATTTGAGTACTTTGTAAACAGCGTTTTACGTATAGATTATAATTATGAATATTGCTTGAGATAATTTTAAGTCAAAACCAATATTTTTATCTTTGGATTAAATATATTTTGACCTAGTTAAATTTATTCTTATTACAACATAAATACATTTTAGTTACGTATGCTACTTTAAATTATTTCATCATCAATAATGAATATATAAAAAAAAGGCGGACATACTTCGCACGATATGTGTACTTCGCACGACGAGTGGTATTCTCTTGACGGGCGTATTAAATTTTAAAGAAACGATAAATCATTTCTTCAGTAAAACGATTCTGAACGAAGAAAGTTAATAATATAAGAAAAAAAAAGGATTTTCTATCTATGTTTAAATATTCATAAAATTCGAATCAAAAAATGATGGCTTCCGAGTCGTTCTTGTCAAATTTTGGGTAGTTTTTTCCAAAAAAAAAATTGAAGAATTGAGAAATTCAAAAAATGACCTCTTTAAAGTACAATCTAGAAGCAAATTCGGTTTCAAAAAGTTATTGATCGAAACTTTTGGACAAGTATTTCTATACGAAAATTTGTACACAGAAAAAAAAATAAATAAATAAAATAAAAATATTAAATAAACATCATTGTAAAAACACTAGCTTCTTCACTTCGTTCAGAATCTAAAACCAGCTGAACTTTCTTAAAAAATAAGAAAAGAATATAAAAAAACATTGAAAACGGTCCAACGAAATCTACCCCAATCAGTCATATTCAATTTTTGAGTTAGACGTACAAATTAATTAGATAACCGTTCAATATTTCGAAAAATT
This sequence comes from Stegophylla sp. TES_Ste_2020, assembly GCA_025469315.1. NCBI lineage: Eukaryota > Metazoa > Arthropoda > Insecta > Hemiptera > Aphididae > Stegophylla > Stegophylla sp. TES_Ste_2020. The sequence goes on from JAIPRM010014591.1 coordinate 6,964, forward strand.
ATCTGAATATAATGGTTTTTTAGATTCTGAACGAAGTGAAGAAGCTAGTGTTTTTACAATGATGTTTATTCTTATTTATTTTTTTTTTCTGTGTACAACTTTTTGTATTTACTTGTCCAAAAGTTTCGATCAGTAACTTTTTGAAATCGGATTCGCCTCAAGATTGTACTTTAAAGAGGTCATTTTTTAAATTTCTTAATTCTTTAATTATTATTTTTTTTTTTGGAACCCAAAATTTGACAAAAACGACTCGGAAACCATCAATTTTTGATCCGAACTATATGAAAATTTAAACATAGATAAAAAATAATATAAGAAAGATTTTGGCACAAAAAAATTTTGAAAATGTGAAAAAAAAATTTGGACATTTTTCTTACATTTTTTTAGATTCGAAACGAAGTGAACAAAGTGTTTTTACAATGATGTTTTTTTTTCTTTCTTTTTTTTTTCTGTGTACTACTTTTCGTATAGAAATACTTGTCCAAAAGTTTCGATCAATAACTTTTTGAAACCCGATTCGCCTCTAGATTGTACTTTAGAGAGGTTATTTTTGAATTTCTCAATTCTTCTATGTTTTTTTTGGAAAAAACTACCCAAAATTTGACAAAAACGATTCGAAAACCATAATTTTTTGATCAGAATTTTATGAAAATTTAAACATAGATAGAAAATACTATAAAAAAAATTTTGGCGCAAGAAAATTTTGAAAATGTGAAAAAAAATGTTGGACATTTTTCGTACATTTTTTTTTTCTCATTTATTTTTTATATTATTAACTTCCTTTGTTCAGAATCGTTTCATTAAAGAAATAATTTCTCACTTTTTTAAAATTCAATACACCCGTCAAGAGAATCCCACCCGTCATACGAAGAACACCCATCGTGCGAAGTATGTCCGGATTTTTTTTATATTAATGTCAAATTTACTTGTTAACACATATCTTAAAATTTTTAAATGACTACGTTCAAAATATACATATTTTTTAAACAAATTGCTTATTTATTTTACAAAAAGTTGAGGGTCAGGTCAGAAAGCCAATTTTTCAAAATAACAAAGAAACGATATCAGATTATTAATATTGTATACATTGTACATTCAATAGCCAATGACTAGATTGTTTTTAACACTTTTAGTGCAATATGTGCACAATTGTATACACATTATAAACTTTAGCTGATCCTATTCTACAGGTACACACATTTTTAAATTCTAATTTGAAAGAATATGCTAAAGTTTTTACAATAATGTTTATTTTTTCTACGTAAAAAAATTTTGTATCAAAATACTCACCCAAATGTTTTGATTAACAAATTTTTTAATCAGAATTTGGCTCTAAATAGTACTTTAAAGAGGAAATTTTTCGAAAAAATATTTTGATAATAGAAAATGTTTGGTATAATATAATACATTTTTCTCATCAAAATTTTATTACTGTTCTCAGTTACTTGTGGGATATGAAACTGACGGAGTTATTTATTTATTTATATTTTGTAATACTTATAATAAGCATTGTAATCTTTGAAATAAATCATCGTATATCAATTACATCTCGGCTCAGAATCGTTTTATTAAATAAATTATTTATAATTTCTTTAAAATTCAGTACACCCACCAAGAATATCCTACACGACAAATGAAGAATGTTCATGATGTGAAATATACCATTTTTTTTTTTTATATTTAATCATTTGTATATAAGAAAATAACCTAGATAGCGTCAACATGCGATAATATATTATTTATTAAAAATGAGATGTAGATGCTAATTTTTTATTTATTTTAATATTATCAAATTTATTATTGAAAGTAATTTTCTCGAACCATCTTATGCACTATATATATATATATATATATATACATATATATGTATTTAATTAAATATGATGCAGACCCTACTTATTAATGTTATGTTTAAATATTAGTTACATAATTATTTTGTGTTGTCAATATTAACACCATCATTATGTTCCAGTCTTTTGTATTAAAGTTTCTGTATTTTACTTTTTTCAAGTTAAAAATTAAATTAAATTTTATAATATTTTCCATAAACTGATTATTTAAATATAAAACCCGTATTCTCAGTGCTCGAATCGGCAATAAACATATGACTAGTGGAGCTACATACATGGTGATTTATTAAGCATGCTCATTCCCTAATTGGCCATAAAAATGTAAAAATTTCGATTTTTTTTTTTTTTTTGGGGGGGGGAAGAATGTTCAAATTACAATAAAAACTATGTTTTCTACAAGGGTTTTTTCATATTACTTTAAGAATGTTCTGTAGTGATACAAACTTTTTTTTCAAATTGCACAGTCCCCTCCCCACTATTTTAACTAAAAATTTAATTCAGATAATTTTTCTATGAATTTTGATGAATTGAAATCGAAATTCAAACGAGTAGTTTATATTTTACAACAATGTGAATTAATTAGATATTAACTGGTGAAATCATAAATTCATAATAATTACGTAATACGTTAAAAACTAAAATGTGTGTCCAAGAGACTATTATCCTTAATACTTAAATTCAAATAATTCAAAAATTTGAAAATCAAAATTTACAGAAAAATAATCAAAATAAAACACCATAGTTAAAATTAAGGGGTGCCACTTAAAAAAAAAAAATGTTTGTATTACCACAGGACATCCTTAATGTGACGTGAAGAAAAAAGTTATGGAAAAAATAGTTTTTATAGTAACTTGAATATTAAAAAAAAAAAAAAAGGTAAATAAAATTACAAGTTCTTCCATTTTTACGGTACGGCGTAAAAAGAAGATGAGCATGTTTAATGAATCACTCTGTCTATAAAAATATCGTTTTAGATTGATTAATATAAAGCTTAGATACACTCTTAATTTAATATCTGTTGTAACTTAAAAATTAAACTTTTTTTCTCGTTTATAGTTTCCAGATGTTTTTTTAATGCCTTTTTTGTAAGAAAATTAAAATAGCCAATTTTTAAAAAAGGTTAATTCATTCATTTCCTACTTTTCTACGATTTTTAAGTTTAATAATATTTGATACACGTCATAATTTTGGTGATATTATGTCGTCATTTGATAATATTATTATCAAATATATTATAATATTATATAATATTATTTGATTATATTATGTATTATTTAACAATAATATTAAATTATTCGCAAAATTTAAAAAAAGTAGAAAATAAACGAGTTTGTTATAGATTTTATTACCGATATTTTTCTAAAAATAAGATTAAAAAATGTATTATTTTGATTTTTTTTCAGAGGTAGAATAAAATTTAAAATTTTTAAATTTGAGGTAAAAAAAAAAAAATAATAATATAGTTTAATTGTAGTGAATTTCTATAATGATTATATGAAAAAAGCCGGACATACTTCGCACGATGGGTGTACTTCGCTCGACGGGTGCTCTCTTGACGGGCGTATTAAATTTTAAAGAAACGATAAATCATTTCTTCAGTAAAACGATTCTGAACGAAGGAAGTTAATAATATGAGAAAAAAAAAATTTTTCAAAAAATTTCCAAAATTTTTTTTCACATTTACAAAATTTTCTTACGCCAAAATCTTTTTGGAGGATTTTCTATCTTTGTTTAAATTTTCTTAAAATTCGGATCAAAAAATTATGGTTTCCAAGTCGTTTTTGTCAAATTTTTTGTAGTTTTTTCCAAAAAAAAAATTGAAGAATTGAGAAATTCAAAAAATAACCTCTTT
>JAIPRM010014592.1:0-10664 GCA_025469315.1 Stegophylla sp. TES_Ste_2020
ATCGGTATAATAACCGAAAATACTGAATTTTCAAAATAGATAGAAAACTATTGTTGCATGTGGATTTTAATTCACACCATCGTATACAGCGTCGAAAAATACATTAGATGCAATAAAACATTATCAAACTTCAGTAATTAAATGCTTATAATATATAGATATTTCGCAATATCTGTCCGTACTTTCTTCGAATTTTTTTCAGTCTTACCCTTGTAAAATGTAGAATTCTTTGTCCGTAAGAAATTTTATTACACCAAAATATTCGCAATGAAATTTTCTATCTACACACCACATTTCAAAACAATCGGTAGAACCTATTTTCTTATATGTACGTTAAAGTGCGTGATTTTAGGTATAACTAACGAATTCAGGAGAAATTCTAACTTCAAACGATTATAAAAAAAAAAGATGACTAACGATTTTTGAGATTTTTTCAGATCAATTAGACAAATATGTCAGTGAGATCATATTAAAATTTCAAGTCTTAATATCAAAAATCAAAAATTTTATTGCATAAAACTAACAAAAAATGAGATATTTCCGAAATTTTCAAAATGCCGTACTTAATTCAAAATTGATCAAATCTTTTTGAAATTTTTATGACATATTTTCGTAGCTATTTTTAGTGGTTGGTGAAAGTTTCAAGTTTCTAGCTCCATTATTGTAGAAGTTATATTAAAAATAAATTTTCAATTTTACGAAAATGCCGGTAACTGCATATTTTGCCGTTTTTTGTTAATTTTTCAACAGTTTTTCACCGCGCTTGGAAAAAGTATTGAGAAATTGGAAAAATGACCTCTCTAAAGTACCATCTGGGTGTGATTCCGGTTCTATAGAGATACTGATCGAAACTTTCGGACAAGTATTTCTATACGAAAAAGTGTTTACAGAAAGAGAAAAAAAAAAGAATAAACATCATTGTAAAATCATAAGCTTCTTCACTTCGTTCAGAATCTAAAATTGAATTGATTTAAATGCTTTCAAACCTTTGAAGTAAAATCCAACGTCCTATAAATTATTGTAATAAATCAAGAAATATGGATTAAATTTAACCGAATAAGTTTCGGAGAAATTACAAGAATGTAAACTTAAGAAATATATATCAAATTACTAAAATTTTGATTTTGAATTTTTATAAGAAACTAATATTTTTTTGTGACAAAAATCATTAGAGAAAGTATCTCATTCTGTCATAAATATAAAAATATGTTTTTTTCCACAATTTTACAAGAGTTATCAAAAAAATATTTTTGTTTTTTTACAGTTACAAATTGTAAAGTTTCCCATGAAGCCTTTGAAATAAATATCTACTGGTTCGAGAACAATATTGATGTATATTATAGACGTCATACCCTGTCCTTTTTATCAAAATATGATCACCCTAGTTATCCTAGCTCCTTTTTAAATTATTTAATAACAATACGCAAATATATTAAATTTCTAATTTTTCACAATAGTGTTTATTATCATCATCACACCTGACATACAGCTGGGCAGCTTTGGCACGCACCTGCGCTCGGTCGATGTCCTGCAACCGACCCGCGAAAGCGATCGCCCTATCGTCCTTGTCGATCAGTCTCAACCGGTGCACGATGTCCTTCCACGCGAGACCGTCGCCTTTCGCGATCAATCGATGTAGATAACTCATTGGAAGTTATTAAAAAAAGTGTTTTAAAATAATTTAAAAAGTGCCATGGGGGGCCTTTTTGAATCGAGGAAAACGCTATGAACTATTCACAAACTTCACCGTCGTGCCAAATAACCGATTTCCTGCCCCGCCGAGTCTTTGTCGCAGCTAGGTAACAACAACGCAGTAACATTCGTTAAGACCAGCGATAAAGAAAAGTGTGTACTTCGCTCGTCGGAGTGTTCTTCGCACGTCAGGTGAGAGACTCTTGACGGGTGTATTGAATTTTAAAGAAACGATAAATCATTTCTTCAATCAAAACGATTCTGAACGAAGGAAGTTAGTAATATAAGAAAAATTCGGAGTGCCGGGCTGGAATCGAACCCCAGTACTGTCGCGTGATGGGCCGGTTCCGTAACGACTACGCCACAATACCTGACTTGACCTTGTAGGTGAAATAGTAGGTATTTAGTATAATAACAGAAAATATTGAATTTTCAAAATAGAATAAAATAGTTAGAAAACTATTGTTGCCTGTGCATTTTAATTCACACCATCGTATTTAGCGTCGAAAAGTACATAAGATGCAAGTTAAAGAGCGTAATTTTAAGTAAAACTAACGAATTTTGTCGAAATTCTAACTTCTATAAAAATAAGTTGACTTACGATTTTTGAGATTTTTTCAGATCAATTTGACATATATGTCAGTGAGATCATATTAAATTTTCAAGTCTTAATATTAAAAATCAAAAATTGTATTACATAAAAACTTACAAAAAATGAGAAATTTCCGAAATTTTCAAAATGCCGTAATTAACTCAAAATTGATCATATCTTTTTGAAATTTTTATGAAATATTTTCGTGACTATTTTTAGTGATTAGTGAAAATTTCAAATCCCTAGCTGCATTATTTTAAAAGTTATGTCAAAAAGTAATTTTCAATTTTACGGAAATTACGGTAATTGCATATTTTGCTGTTTTTTGTCATTTTTTCGACAGTTTTTCCCCGTTTTTGGAAAAAGTATTGAGAAATTCGAAAAATGATCTTTTTAAAGTATTTTTTGGGTACGATTCGGGTTCTATAGAGATACTGATCGAAACTTTCGGACAAGTATTTCTATACGTAAAAGTGTTTACAGAAAGAGAAAAAAAAGAAAAAATAAACATCATTGTAAAATCATAAGGTTCTTCACTTTGTTCAGAATCTAAAAAAGCCAGACATACTTCGTACCATGGATATTCTTCACTCTTCGAGTGAAACTAGGTGGGTGTATTAAATTTTAAAGAAATTATATAAAATGTCTTTAATAAAACGATTCTGAGCGGAATTTCAGCATATAAAAAACAATTTTCTTTAAAAATTAGAAATATTATGAAGTTTATTAATAAAATCAAAAAATAAATCTCTTCGTTCAGAATCTAAAATATTCCAGGATTTTTTTTTTATTTATTTGAAAATATCTTAATTAAATTAGGTACAACAATATATATTTGTATATTTGATCAGAACGAACGTTTAGGAAAAAACACACAGTTATAAAGTGTTAAGCGTTGAAGTACAGCGTATACATCTACGTAACGTTTCTAATTAGATTATTGTATATTTTCATTAAACCAAAAATTCTCTATGCTTTCTGCGTGCATTTATTAAGGCACTCTTTTATTTTGATACTTAGCGCGACCCTACCGGGTCATTGGATTACAGCAGTGTTTCTCAACCTGGGGGTCGCGACCCCCTTGATGGTCGCCAACTAATTATTTAGGGTCGCTAACATATAAATCTATATAGAATAATATAAAGAATTAAATACCAAAAACATTTATTAGTCCATTTTCAACTACTAATTAATGTGAAATGAAGATTTCCTCTCTGACTATAATTCAAATTAAATTGGAAAACTGACTAAAAATTTGTTGAATCAATTCTATTAAACCAAAGATTGACAAAATTATTTCAGATCATTAACAACGACTAACAACAAAGCCATATTAATTTAAGAATAGTTTTAAATATTTGATTTATTTACACATAATATAGTTAAACAAAACAAAAAAAATGTTTTCTATAGTTTCAAAAACTGCAAAATTTGTACATTATATTTCTTTAAAATAATATTTGTTGTATTTATTATTTATTACTATTGTAATTTTACAATATACGTAATCCACACACAAATGTAATAAACATATTTAGAAGTCGCTAAAAATGTAATATTCAATTTGGGGGGTTGACACAGTGAAAAGATTGAGAAACACTGGATTACAGTATTCCGCCAGAGAGTTGTTTTAACTATTCATTGTTGTCCTTATTTTATTCGATTGGACATAGTACCGTAAACCTCGAAAGTAAATTTATATAAGACAAAAATAATAATTAATTAGGAAAAAAGAAATGTAGTGCCTATGAAAATGATTAAATTCTATGCTTTTATGACAATTTAAATATTTAATATTTTTAGCTTAATTTTACATTTTATTTATTACTTTGGAGTCATATATGAGATTAAATAATATATAGATATAAAAATATTAAATTATTTTTATGAACGACTGAATTACAATAATTATAATAATTTATAGCATGATATTATTTTTATTATATATGTAATATATACATTATGTTAGCGTTAATGTGTGTTATACGTTATAATAATATATAATGACTAGTTATTCAATAAAATAATATGCTCGTTAATATATGAATTAAATGGCTTAACTAATTATTATATAGGATATAGTCGTTTGACTAAGCAATTTATAGCTATCATAAATAAAATTCAATATGTACAAATCTTAAGTGGTCAAAAATGATATATTAACAATTTTTTTTATTAACTTTTAATGTACATCATTTTTAAATTATTATAATATCTCAAGAATGAATTTAAAGCTGTTTTTTAAGATGATAAGACAGAATAAACTATTTCAAAGATAATATTTATATATTATTTTGACAAGTATATTTTTAACAAAATACTAAACATATATTAAACACTTAGATCAGCTAAACTTTTTATCACCGAGTACTACTAGACATTTTAAATTCTGAACGAAGTGAAGAAGCTAGTGTTTTTACAATGATGTTTTTTTTTCTCTGTACAACTTTTCGTATGGAAATACTTGTCCAAAAGTTTCGGTCAGTAACTTTTTGAAGCCGGATTTGCCTCTAGATGGTACTTTAGAAAAGTCATTTTTTGAATTTCTCAATCCTTCAATTTTTTTTTTGGAAAAAACTACCTAAAATTTGATAAAAACGACTCGGAAACCATAATTTTTTGATCCTAACTATATGAAAATTTAAACATAGATAGAAAATCATAAATGAAAAATTTTGGCGCAAGAAAATTTTGGAAATATGAAAACAAAATTTTCGACATTTTTCTAAATTTTTTTTTCTTATTTATTTTTTATATTATTAACTTCCCTCGTTCAGAATCGTTTTATTGAAGGAAGGATTTATTGTTTCTTTAAAATTCAATACACCCGTCAAGAGAATCCCACCCATCGTGCGAAGTATGTCCGGCTTTTTTTTGTGATCAATTCGCTTAATAATTCTAAAACAAAATTAGGAGAGTCAATTTTCTTTATATATATATTATTTCGCTAGATCGTATTTCATTGTAAAAATTATTTTTAGTTTCTTTAAGATTTTACACGCCTAACAAATTTCACTAGAGATGTGAAGAATAATCTTCATGGTGTGAATTGTGTCAGTCTTTTTTAATACCGTATTCCGTAACACAATGGATTTCGATATTACTCAGTGTACTTAATTTTGGCTTCTTTTAAGACTCGAAATCGAAGGTTTTACAGTATATGTGTTTGTATAGATCGGATACATCAATGTGAGAATTTTGAGTTTGTTTTCAATTATTTCTCATAAATTATACTGAGTAATTTTGATTAAATTAAAATAAGTTCCACCCGAAGAGCGAAAAACAACCATTATGAGAAGTATATCCAGACTTTTTATAATTAATTAATTAATTTAATATTTTTTAGATTCTGAACGAAGTGAAGAAGCTAGTGTTTTTACAATGATGTTTATTTTTTTTTTTAATTTTTTTTTCTGTGTACAACTTTTCGTATGGAAATACTTGTCCAAAAGTTTCAATCAATAACTTTTTGAAACCGGATTTATCTCCAGATTGTACTTTAAAGAGGTCATTTCTTAAATTTCTCAATTCTTTAATTTTTTTTTTAGGAAAAAACTACCCAAAATTTGACAAAAACGACTCGAAAACCATCATTTTTTGATCCGAACTATATGAAAATTTAAACATAGATAGAAAATCATATAAGAAAGATTTTAGCGCAAGAAAATTTTGAGAATGTGAAAAAACATTTTTGGAAATTTTTTTAACATTTTTTTTTACCTCATTTATTTTTAATATTTTTAACTTCCCTCGTTCAAAATCGTTTTATTGAAGAAATGATTTATCGTTTCTTTAAAATTCAATACACCCGTTAAGAAAATCCCACCCATCGTGAGAAGAATACCCATCGTGCGAAGTATGTCCAACTTTTATTGTTTGATTTTCATAAAAGTCAAAAAAATTCTAATCAAAAAATATCATCGTGTATCAATAACAAGCTTTTCGCGTACCATGGGTTGAGAACCCCTGACTTAGATAACAAATAAAAAGCTAGATATACTAAATGCCATGGGAATTCTTCGCTTCTCAGGTGAAAAACTGTTGAAGAATGTTTTGAAATTTAAAGAAACAATAAATTATTTTACATAAAAAATTATTAATCGTTATTTAAATATCAGAAATTTCATGCAAAAAAAGACAATTTTTTACATGAAAATTTCCAGTTTTATACAAATTTTTACTTTTAATTGTTATAAAAATAAATTAACTTTTTTCATATTAATTTGAAATATTTATGTTTAGGATTAAGTTAAATTATTAAAAATAATAAATATCAAGAAATCAAAATTATATTAGACAAAAACATATAAAAAATAACGTAATTCCAAAATTCTATGTGTGGTAATTTTTTTTTTAATTTCTGCCTGTATTACACTGTTGTTGATAACAAGTAAACATTCCAAGTATTAGTTTTGAAGTACAGTAGAACTCCGATTATCCGAACGCCAATCATCCGGACGAGAAAAAAATTGAATAGATATATTATATTATTCTTAATAATGCTTTATTATAATAATTAATTATTATAAATAATGTGCCAAATCAGCTTTTTTTTGGTTTTAAAATATGTCACATATTATAATTAAGGCTTATTTTGTTCCAGTTAAATATATAATACAATTATTTGTTTATGGTTACGAATTTTAAATTATATTACATATTATTAATAATAAATACATACATACAATATATTCATACAATTATATAACTTTTGATATATCATACGTCAATCATCCGGATATTTGCTTATCCGGACCACCCTTGACATTAATTAGTCCGGATAATCGGAATTCTACTGTAATGACTAAATAACAATACAATCAGTTTATTATGAAACGGCATATTTTACCGTTATCTAAATTTTTCGGTAGTTTTTGAAAAAAAATCTAAACATTTTGAAAAATGACCTTTCTAAAGTACCATAAAGAACAGATTTCTAATTCAAAAAATTGATATCTATATGAAACATTTAGACAAATATTTTTTACGAATCACTGTTTCCATTAAAAAAAAAAAAAACATTATTGTACCTATTTAATTTAAAATTAGATTAAATAATTATTTAATCTAATTTATTTATTTTACTAATAATTAGTTAAATGCACTATTTTTTTAGTTCCACACAGAATCTAAAAAAAAATGTGTACTCCGCTCATCGGGGTGTTTTTCGTACCTCGAATGGGATACTCTTGACGGATGTATTGAATTTTAAAGAAACGATTTATCACTTCTTCAATAATAAGATATTGAATGAAGAAAGTTAATAATATAAAAAAGGTGTACATTTTCGCGCATGCTCCACCATAAAACCACTCTATAACAATATGACAAGCGCTATATAATGTTATACAGAGTGAGTGAAATTCGTAAATAATTAGTGTGATAAAGTGAAATTTTATTTGTTTATTGTTTCATTTATTACATAAAAACTAACAAAAAATGAGAAATTTTCGAAATTTTCAAAATGCTTTACATAACTCAAAATTAATCTAATCTTTTTGACATTTTTATGAAATGTTTTTTTGCCTATTTTTAGTAGTCAGTGAAAGTTTCAAGTTTCTAGCCATGTTATTTTTGAATTTATGTTAAAAAGCAATTCTTAATTTTACAAAAATTTCTTATAATAGCATATTTTGCCGTTTTTTATCAGATTTTCCGTGTTTTTGAAAACAAATATAGAGATTCTGGGTATGATTTTGAGTCTACTAAATTACTGGTTGAAACTTTTGGGCAAGTATTTCTATACGAAAAAGTGTCTACAGATGAAGGAAAAATAAATAAATATGTATCATTGTAAAAAAAGTGTGTACTTTGCTCGTTGGGGTGTTCTTCGCACGTTGGGTTGGATACTCTTAACCGGTGTATTGAATTTTAAAAAAATGATAAATCATTTCTTCAATAAAACGATTCTGAACGAAAGAAGTTAATAATATAAAAAACGTGTACATTTTCGCACATACTTTTTTATAAAACCAAAAACTTTAAAAATAGACAAGCGCTGTAAAATGGTATACAGAGTGAGTGAAATTCGTAAATCATTAGTGTGATGAAGTGATATTTTATATGCACCTAGATTATTATATTATATTATATGCCTAAATATGAGCATCATCAAGGTTCGACAACTAAATAAATAAAATAATTCATTTTATTGGTGAATATTATAATGTTATTAAATACACTGAATAGTATGTAACTATTTATTAATAAATATGTAAACACCAATAATTTCTCCATAAAATAATCGCCAAAGTCTATGAATAATAAATCATTGGGAAAACAGTACTGCTATAACGAATTGTCACTATCGGTATCCACTCGCGATTCATGATATAACGAATATACAGCGCTAACCGTTCTCCTCTGAAACGATAAAGAGGAAAGCAAAAAATGCGTTATCAAAAAACTCGACTATTTGGTAAAGCTAGAATTCACTGTTTGTACTATTGTACTCGGTAAAAGCTGAAATTCGTATTTATAATCGAGCTTTTTTACTAGTTGTTTAAATCCTAGAATGTACAAATTGATTTAGTTAAAGCTCTTCTAAGAAGAAGCTCTTTTACGATAAATAAAAAATTAAACGATTATTCGCGTAAAAATTATAATTAAATGTTAGGTATAAGTTATACTGTATAACGTTGTAAATATTATTTACAAATAATAATTCAACAATAGTTAGTAAGTACTAATAAAATGTATAACTAGATAAACCTAAATATGTCTAAATAAATCTATAAATCTAGATAGATGAATTTGTGCGTTTCTTTTATTTTTATCAGGATTATTTTTATTTTTATAAAACACTGTCAACGGGCAGTGAACTAAAAAACTAAGAAAAAAAATTTATTGAAACGGTTTTTTTTTTTTTTAATTTTTCAAGTAAAACATATTTTTGTCTCTAATACACAGTATTATAATAATGTTTAAAATAACGAGAATCCGAAGTGAGAATTCACCGCGAAGTGATTGTGTCCTCGGGCTACACAGCTAGCGCCGCCTCTCCTTGGAGGCGCCGGGTTTGGATTTCGAACGCTCCGCGTTTTTGGCCCGCGATGACTTAGTGGACCGGCGGTTGCCCCTGCCGCTGGGCCCGGCCGCATGCACGGTCGTCATGTCCAGTATCATGAACTCCTCGTGCCGGTTGGTGGTGGACGGGCGACCGCGGTATTTGGGCTTGGAAGTGTGAGAGGGGCCACACTTGGGCGCGGACTGGCCACGGTGGCACTTCTTGGGTTTGGACGCGCGACGGCGATACTTGGACGCGGACCGACCGCGACGTGGTTTGCACGCGGCCGTGGAATGGCGGCGATTGCGGCGCCGCCGGCGTTTTGACGTGCGGGAACGGTTAGCGGCGGCGGAGGAAGAGGAGGTGCGACGACGCTTGCGCCGCGTCGACCGCCGGCCACACTTGCTGCGGCTCCGGCTGCGGCTCTTGCGCCGCGTAGTGCTGCAACCGCTGCGCGTGCACCGGCTCGCGTCGTCAGGCTGCGCGCGCAACCAGTCAACGGCCGCGTCGTCGGTGTCGTCCGACCCGCCGTCTGCCGCCGCCGTCACTGCAGCCGCCGCCGCCGCCTCGCCGCCGGGCACCTCGACGCCGACGGGCTGCACGCCTTCGACCGCCGCCGCCGCCGATTCGGTCGACTGATCGCCGCCGACTGTTTGCGCGTCCGCGACGTTCGTGTCCTCGCCCGCGTTATCTGTACTCATCGTTGTCGCGTCACAAACGGTTACAAAACGATTGTCTAGCACACACGTCGGCTTTTTTTTTTTTTTGTAAAGAAATGATTCGCCTCGCGTTTTTTTAAATTACGATACACATTATAATAATAATAATAATAATAACAACAACAATAGTAATATCGCCAAGAGTGACGAAAATTAGCGATTGAAAGAGCACCGACGACCCACAGAGAAATAGTAGCCAGCTGCAACTTAGGTTTTGGGATAATAATACACATTTAGTCCGGTGGCGTCCCGCGGTAAAAATTTCTTCCGAATTGCGGCCCGAGTTTTTCTGAGGTACATACGAATTGCGGTCCGAGTTCACACATTTATTTAATAAAAAATTATACATTCTAAACTTCATTTTCCTTACCATTTGTATACAGACTTAGGACTGTCTGTAGCATCAATACTACAGGTAGGTTAAAAATGATGTTTTGTTTTAATTTAAAAAAATTGGCACTGGTAAAAACGTAGGTGAGTATATGATATTTTTTAAAGTTAAAAATGTTCAACTGGTAAAAACTTGTTTGATATAATTTTTATAAATTCAAGTTTGTCAATTTGGTTTTCTTCTAACTGTTTCATAGTATCTCTAATAAATGTTTCTTTGCCAATTATATTTGTTCTGCGAGTATTTAAGTGAGTGCTTCTTAAT
>JAIPRM010014593.1:0-10664 GCA_025469315.1 Stegophylla sp. TES_Ste_2020
AAGATTCTTAAAAATTGCATTTACCAATATGTAAAATACAAACTACAATATTCTGAAAAAAGGTTGAAACTTTTGAACAAGTTTACCTAAAAAAATGATCATTTTAAAACACTAGCTTAAAAAAATGCTGTGTATATTTTCTTTTGATTACTTATCATTTAATATTTAGTATAAAAAAATGTTTATCTCTTTTTTTATCTAGATAAAGATGATTTTTTTTTATCTATATCTAGATAAATATCATTTTTTCAGTATCTATCTTTATCTAGATAATTTCATTTTGATTTATTTTATCTTTATCTAGATATTTTTTGTTTTATCTATGCACAACACTGTCCCTTATATAATATGATACCCATCGGCCATCATAAACTTTCCTCTAAATAATATCTAGGCATCTTCGCCACTATTTAATTTATCCTAAATTTTGGGCTGCTTAAATAATCGTAAAGTAAATTAACAATTGTCGATACTAATTGTTAAAAAAATAAAGTTTCAATAATAATAATAATAATAAAACACTTATTAAATCATATAATATTATAAAATTATAATAATAATACCCATTATTCGAATAAATACATATTTCATAATATATTTCATTTTATAAATACTTCAATGTAAACAATACAAATTTTAAATCATATAGCATACTGCAAAAAATTATATACCTAAATAATAATAAAAAGGTTATCATATCCATTAGTAGTAATTGAAATTTCTTAGACAAACTAACGATGAACCTCGGATAGTAAGTATCGATATTAAATATCAATGAATCTTGAAAGAAACATCGATGTTGCAAGTAAATTTGCATATCCCTAGCCGAGGCCACGCATATCTCATATCCTGTTAGATTCAGTATTGCAAGTAAGTAGTTAAGACTCCGTTCCTAACCTAATCGAGGCTAATTATTATATTAATTGAAATGTTAAATTAATTAAAGGAAGGCCGTAAGATCTGAATGAAACTGAAAACAATTCTTGCTAAAAGGATAGAAAGAATGATATCAGTATTGAATTGAATGCAAGCTGAAAATACTGTTCAAAATAAAAAAAAAAAAAAAAAAAAAAACAGAAATTATAGTTTCATTGAAGCAAATCTATCCGATGCTAGGCAGTCTATTGAAATCGTATTAAAATGCGCTTTCTTTATTTAAATGCATTTAGTCCATAAATGCTTTGTTTAAACAAATTTCGTATTTTAAATTTCAAAAATGTATTATTTTATTAAAATGTACAATTATGACCCCAAAACTGATTAGGAGATAGCGCTATTATATACATATTGTGAAATCTAACGGTATATGTGCCCTGGCTATGTTAGAGTTCTGAAATATGCCACCAGGATTTGTAAAACGATGTAGGGTGATCCCGAACTATACTTTTGTAAGTTAACCTAAAATGACAGCATAGGATTTTGAAGAGAGAAAGTTATATGGGAGAAAAAAACACAAAGGTTATATATTATTAAAACTAGGACTTTTATTAATTTTTATTATTTGTCATAAATTCCGTAAAATACGCAATAATGCTAATTTATTTTCGACGTAATTATTCAAAAATCCTGCGTAGTATAATATTTTAGATCATACATTGGAATATTACAAAACGAAATCTCCTCACTTTGAAGTGAAGGAAGATTTCTGCACCTCCTCGATTCACTTCTCATGTCATTATAATTTATAACGTTGTTATTTGTGCTTCTCGTCCATACATTATTATTGTTTTAACTTGAGATAATCACCACATACGCGATACAGTACAATTTACATAATACCATTAAATATACTTCTTCTGAAAAAGTTAAAAATGGCATAAACTATTTATTAAATTGAAGAATTCTTTGTAGACGAATTTATGGGAGGGGATTAACCCCTCATAACTCATAGGCAGCTAACAAATATAGGAACGTAAGTATAGTAAACAAATTGTACAGATTTTTGCTCCTTAAAAAATCCTGCTCTGGTTCTACCACTGGGGACCCAATTATTTAGAAAACACATACAAAATAATAATAATAATAGTGTAAGTTTGAGATATTGTGTGACAATAGTGTCTGAATATATTATGTAAGATCTTTGAGACGTTTTCCACTTATGCTATTCTACACCTTATGCTCGGCGTGTATAAAATATTATAGTCTAGATTGCACGAAAATATATATTCTTTTGTAAAATATAAATGTGGAATAGAAAACGTCAAGTCGCCCAATGATATGGGTAGATACGCTACGCATGTACATAAATATTACGCGAAAACATGTAAAGTGTACTGCACGCAGAGTGAATCACTTATTAGATTTGGGAATTTTGACACCCTACACTGCTGCTGTACATAAATATTGTGCATATTATTATACAGAGTGAATAACTGATTTTAAAATGTTCCATTGATTATAATATTTAGTAAAGACTTGACATTTTAAATCATTTTCCCCCCCCTTCCTCTTAAAGTTTAAACAAACCCTGACTTTATAAGAAAAACCACTTAAAAGAACAAAGGCAATGAGACTTATAGAAATATAAAATGTTTATTGAACTAATTACTGTAAAGCGATTATTTACGTCGATTGTTATTTTGTTATTTAAGTAGTGAATTTATCATTTATAGACATAGACCCCTTGAAAAAGTTTTGCCATTGACTAAAATTTAATGCGAGATAGATAAATTGCATCAGAAAATCGACTTTTAAGAGATAGATGAAAAAATGTAATTTTGTACTTCGCAGATGATTAAAACGTGGAAGGTAATTTCAAATCGAATTTTTAGTCAAGCAACAGAAATATATTACACTAAAAATATTTTACTAGGATTTTTTTCTTTTTTAATTAATTTTTTTCTCATACATGATTTAAAATAATTTAATTTTGATTTTTCAGTGATCAAGTTTGTGATATAAAACGACTAAGTCAGTAAGAATCAGAACGAGTTGTCGAAAAAGTCTTCTTATTGTACACGTTAATTTTCCTTTCTAGGAAAAATCTAAATCTCAACGGTGTATTATGTTTTCATACAAATTTCGTTATCGCGTAACAGTCATAAGCGGTGTTGACGTAAAGCCAATCGTAAATTTCTTTCAATCGCGGATTAAAATATTTCTCCGTTGTACTCGATTTTCATTTTCTTCAGAAGACCCGTCAAAATCGTCTAAATTATATTAATACCTTCTCAAATGCGTGCCCAAAGAACGTCGTCGTCTTTTGTACCCAACACCCCCGCATCACGTCTACTTACCGCCTACGGACAGAAAACGAAAATTTAATCGCTTTTACATAATAACGCGCGTAGTGCCCGCGAAATCGTTATGAGGCTGTACAAAACTCAGCGTTTATTAAAATGACATTTAATATATTTAATTTTGGGTGTAATCTCACGAATTCTTATATTCTGCATAGTACGTGTTCAAACGATCGTGGAAACGGTGACACAAATTCGACGGAGAAATCGACGATGAACCAAAAATTTACAGTAAGAATTTATAAAAAAAAGTTATTATGATGTTATGACAAAAATCAAAAAAGTTTCTAAGCCTAGATAAAACGGAAATTCGAATAGCCCTATAATTCAATTGCATTCGTATACAAAACTGAAAACATTACTAAAATCGGTAAAATCGACACACGGAAATGTTATTCGGTTCCAAAGAAAATTGTTTTAAACTGTTTTCGATGTGTAACTAATAATAATAAAATCTGCAATTAAATAAAAACCTAACCTCAATTACTATTATTATTTTGGCTTATTTTCTCGATTGATTTTGATTTCAAAATATCGTCGTCACACATACGGGGTAGTACAAAGTAAAAATAAAACAAGATCACAAATTTTTATTTTGTACGTCGCAAAATGGGTATTCTTTAATTAAAACTTTATAATATTTAAAATTTAAATTCTAAATCCGCTATAAGTTGAACAAACGATTCCTCATACGTTTTCCTATCTTTAACATTTGAAGTTTCATCAAGATTGACTGAATGAATTATTTATTTGCCGTATTCAAATTTAGAATTTCAAAGAAGCGATATCTTCAATAACACAATTTTGAGCGAAGCTTCAGTTAATTATGCACATTATATTCTAATAGTATTAAAAAAAAATTATTAAAACAAAAAACTTTATCAACCACAGATCACAAAACAGTGTGGTGACGCACTCACACACTTTTACGCGTTAATATAATTTTAATCATTTTAATGTCAACTCCAGTTCCTGTGGAAATAAGTAAAAAAATAGAAGCGAATTTTATCTTTCACTTTTTTTTGTGTTTGTGTGTGTGTTTTTCTGTACTACTGTATCAAATTTACAAATTTATATAAAACATAATTCATACGCACAATGGTCTGAAACATAATTTTATGTGGACATAGCAATAATCTTTCAATTCCAATTTGAAAGTTTTTTTTTTTTTTTTTTACTAAAAAAATATCTCGTAAGAAATACTACTTCAGGGCTAATGTACATCTGAAAAATAAAGAAACAAGACCATGTAATAGCATTTTTATTAAATTTTTATTTCAATTTATTTTTCAATCCCATCGAAATACATTGTTACATTGTTATAGTTAGGTACTTTTTCTGTTAAAATATATAAATATATATACATTTCCAATATTTGTTTTATGCATTTTAACTATAGGCACTCTTTATTTATAATTAAGTTTAAAAAATACTTTATTTTGAATTTTGTTTTATTACAAAAATAAAAAAATAAATCTATTAACTTTTTTTACATTATTTTCTTTTATTATATTTGTTAGATGAGTTGTTACCTCGTTTTATAGTTTTTAAATGTAATATCAATGTAACTTGATGCATCAAAATATTACTTTTGAGTTTTTATACACTAACATTATGATTAGAATGAGATAATCTTTTTTTTTAGTATTTTTATTATTTTTTTCCACAATTAGTCTTAAAAACGACTTTAACGGTATTGACATTGTTTTTTGTAATTTTAGCGAATTTATCAGATAAATAATTTTGATATTTTATGGAACAATAATCAAAAAAATTATTAGAAATACATATAAAGTAAATGTATATAATATATTTTTTTTTTAATGTATTTATTCATATTGAAAGGATATTTTAAATCTATCTGTACACTCAGAATCTATGTGTGTACTTTTCCCCTAATAAAAAAAAAAATAATAATAATAATAATAAAAAAGGTCTAGCCAAATTAATGAGATTCCATAGCCACATTTTAGATAATAATAAATGCATATTATGATAAGGCGCTGTGGGACTTTCGAAACGTACTTCAGTGAATTAATTAATTAATTAATTAATTGGATGAGTATAATATAAAGGTTTTAATTAGTTACGTTTTGTATAACATATTATGTGTATAATATATATCAATAATGTTGAGACACAAAACCAAAGGTTTCATGCAAACGCACTAAAAAAAAAAAAAAAAAATGTAATGGAAATAATAATAAAAGCTAATGTATACTACTACAAATCGCGAACGTATTAGAGGAATTTTTAAAATACGAATAAATATTGACTGGGTTTATATTTATTTTTTGCTTTTTTCTTCTTTTAAAACAAATATGAACGCCGTATCGATTATTTTCAATTATTTTTTTCATTCCACGTTTTGTGAGCGCGAAACAAAAACTATTTTTATTGATTAATAATTTTATATTTATTTTCTTTGGTTATTATTTTTGTTTTAATCAAACTTTATTTTTTTCTCGATTATTTCTAATTAAATTTCTGTTTGAAAAAAAAAAAAAAATTAAAAAGCAAGAGAAACTCATTTACTTTAGAGGATTCCACGACAACCGGGTCGCGGTCATTGTCCGCACTGCACGCACATAAAGTTATATTAAGCAGTGTGGTGGTTTTTCAGATCACTCACTGACACCCGGTCAAAGGTATCTTTATACCTATTTTTAGGGAGAAGGGTGACTTTAAAACATATTAATTATTTTAGTTTTATTATTATTTAATAAGCGAACGATAATTAGAGAGAAAACATGATTAATTCTGTAGTTTTTTTTTTTTTTTTT
The DNA here is from genome assembly GCA_025469315.1 of Stegophylla sp. TES_Ste_2020. Lineage (NCBI taxonomy): Eukaryota > Metazoa > Arthropoda > Insecta > Hemiptera > Aphididae > Stegophylla > Stegophylla sp. TES_Ste_2020. The sequence continues at coordinate 6,023 of JAIPRM010014593.1, forward strand.
TACATTTAACACTCAGAAGTATGTGAATTTTTGAAAAATATAAATTAATTAAGATGTAGTTTTATAAATTGTAAATTTGATAAAAATAAAAAAATAAATAAAAGTATCAAAGTAGGTATTCATTAAGACCAAATTTATTTTGTACATAATTTAGTTCCATTTATATTAATTTGTGTTGTCACCCGATGATAGTTGCGATACCCGATGATGAAATCGCGGTTGTAATACAAATTCAATACTACAGTGGAGGTTAAGAAAATTCTTCTAACCTTGAATATGCACAATTTTTTCAATAACAGTTATTATGATAATTATTGTCAGTTATAAATGTCATTTATCACATCCATAATCATGTTTACAAATGTTCCAAAAATCGTAAGCGCTCCTTAATTATATTTTAACGGCATTAGATCATAAGGGCGATGTCGTGACGGCATAGTTTAACTTCGAAAACGAAGTTAATTTTTTCTTGGACGAAAAAAATTCTTATAATATCATAACAAGTGTTCTTTTTCACCAAATTACGTTAAGGTGCTTTTTTTTTGATCAAATCCTTTTATTTTTCACACGATATATACAATTACAAATATTTGTCCTTGTTAGGGTGGATAGTGTACGGAAAATACACAAATAAGCTTAAAATATATTTGTTATTCGTTATAATTATTAAATTAAATAACATAGAAAACCGTCTTGCATATAACTCGTATATCGAAATGCAGTAGTGATCGTGTCTTGTCAGTTATTCGTACCTCAGTGTTCAATTGCAATATATTTTATATAATTACATCAGAAAGAGGTAAAAATTAGAACAACTTAAATTATTTTAAATAATTTTTTGTTAGGTAGCGTAGGATTTAATTTATTAAATGAATCTATACAGTCGTACAGACGAAAACTGCAAGGCATACATTATAACAACTATTTAATATCACAAAGCGTATGAAACAAACGAGTATATTGTTTTATATCTGAATTGAACGGGAACATGTGTACAAGCAAAGAACATTTCATTAGTTCAAAATTATTATTTATTATTTTTGAAGTTTTCCAATTTCCACATATAATAACTTAATATTATATATAATATTATTTATGTTGTATTCCAAATCTATAAAAACAAAAAAAATCACAACACATTATTTGATAACAATGCTTAAAAATGGAAAAAATAGGTAATAAAATAATTTTAACCCAATGATAGTTCGCCATCATACTTCATCTTAATTTACCAAACGTAATACAATATATTTTACAGCTACATAAAAAAAAAAAAAAAATCTGGTTTAATAACTTTTCTTTCTTATTTCAGAACCTCGATATCACATGAGATCATTTTCTTTGGGTCACTTTAGGGAGATGGATGCTATTCTAGAACGGGAATATGCCCTTATAGTTAAGTGTTTTAAATAAAGTATTTAAATAATTTTTTTGTAATTATCATAAAATTGGTTATACAGTATACGTTTTTTCAGCGAGTTTTATGAACTATTCGATTTATTTGTGTTGAAACGTACGTAAAAATGTACACATTGACGTTGTAAAAACTTACTACGAATATCGATAATAGTAATAAAAATAGTTTTAATTAAACACCGTACGATAAAAATTACTGCGGCGCGTGTGTTCATAATAAACGATACAATTGTACGTCGTTATGTCGTTTTTACGATTTGAAACACGGAAGTGACGTCGCTATCACACGTCGTTACATTTGTTTCAACCAATGAGTACATTACTTGGTTGACGGATATTTCACTGTTTTTAACTATAAATGTGCGCAGCTCTTAAAGTGGAAAGTAAAAGTTATTATGACAAATTTCACAATTGTGTTTATTGAGTCAGAAGTAGTGGTTGCTGTTTAAGAAATCTAAAAACTTAAAAATTCGTTGTCATAAAAATATAGAAAATTATTTTACTTTATAAAAATGTAGTGTTAATATGGTCTTAAATCAATCATAAATAAGTATCAAAATATTGACTAGAATAGATGCTATTGGCCGGGACACACACACGGTGAGATAACTTGTATATAAAATATTAAACTTTTTAACTTCATCGAACTATTAAAATAACAAATTGGTTAACTTCCGTGAATCATAATACTATGATTTAATATTATACTAATTTAAATATAATATTATACCATGTATAATTCATCAATTTATTGAACCACTGTGTAGGATCATCTTTGCATGACAGAAAATGGTGTGGCAAATAGTGATTTCCATAATTTAAGAATAAATCATTATTAGTGTGAACAAATAACTTTCCTTGCAAATTATTTCTTGTACTTTATGATTAATGAAATGAAAAGTTTGTATAAAAAGAGGAAAAATGTTAAGGATGAAAATTTTATCCACCCAAAAAAATATTTTTGGTGACAAAATATTCTACTGTGTGTCAAAAATTATGTCCCGGAGTAAATGTCATAGATACTCCATTACTCACGTGGTATACGCGTATTGATTTCCGGAAAACACTATTCGGGGTGTCCTCGTGAAACGCCTACGGAAAGTTATTAATTTTTTTCTAGTGTTTTCGTTTGTCGAACGATATTAATTATAATTGTTTCGACGCGCCAACTGAAAACAAAAGTTTTTACTTTGGCGCTCGTGTTTCTAACTTTACGGTCCAGTGACTGACGGCGGAGGCGTGAGAAATATAATAGTCTCGCGAGAGACGATGCTTATTCCGGCCTCGTTCAATCGAACGTTTTTACTCACATCGTTTGACTGAGGACTATAGGTTTTATCTTGCGCCTAGACCAGTGATTCTCAACCTTTTTTTGGTTCACGGCACACTCACTCACTTGACAACAACTATACTTCGGTAACCATAAGAGGGCATTAGTCATCGCTAAAGACATCCATCTGAGTTAAAACTGCACTGTAGACTTTGCCTACACATATATTGACTAATCTGCACAATTGGTTGACATTTAATAGTCACAATTTTATCAATTGGCGTTATAATTTAAATAACTAATAGTCTACTAGGACGCCGGTATAAGAAAAGAGAAGAGAATTATTCAATTGTGTAAATTTTACTTTAACTATGTAAAATGAACTAAAAATACAAGTATAGTTATTGTAACAAATATTATTAATCGAATAAACGTTAAACTCGCACACACAAATTTGACAAAAATATAATAATTATAATATAATGACAAATACAAGATATTTATCGTGGCACACCTAGTCGATTTCACGGCACATCGGTTGAGAACCACTGGCCTAGACCGTTGTAGATTCATCGAAATCGGTCATCAGATGTAAGACGAGACGACTTAGGATTTCCGATATCAGAAATGAGACCGCTTCTATACTTTAAAATAAATTATTTATATAATGATATTGACTGGAGCGAGTATCTGACGATGTGTTCTAGAGAATTCGCTGTGAATAATTTGTAATCTACCGACACACTCCGATCCTTATCCGGGCAACAAGTGCGTAAATCAAACGCGATCGATTTATGATTGAATTCTAACACGTCGTGATAAATTAATAAACCCTAGACCACCGCGGGAGGTGTTCGATGTGCTGTGTGGAGTTCCAGTGAATTGTCCCTGTGAAGTCTGAACGACACGATTACGGCTGAATGCACACGCATATTATACCGATTCGTTTTCGAATTCATCCGCCTCGAATCCTACTGCTCCTAAGAGGGTTGCAGCATCAGAGGGGCAGTCGTGCATTTCCTCGAATTTCGTTTGTCACACCGTAAAATCCCCTGCAGACTGAGTACGCCTAGTGTGACATTAATATTTGAATCATGTATAGTCAAGTCCCGCAAATCATAATTACAGCCGGATTAAGACAAATAAATCTAGCAGCAAATCGTATCTAGGTATTCAGTAAGACCGAGCACAAACAGCAATTAGCCATTTAAACATCGGATTCCACGTTTTTCATCCACCCCAACTCATGTCGTGGAACCACACTAACCTAACCTAATCAGCTAAAATTACATATTGTATACATATTAATTTATACGCCTTCTTACATCATTATAACACAAGCATCACTAATTAATATTTTGTATATCAACATTGAGAGCGTGGGATGCTTTCACGGGTGATCAAATTTACACGTAATTTAACTCTTTTCACTGCTCGGATAACATTTTCCAATGTACACTGCTTGATATAGATAAACTATATATCCTGCTGATTTATTTAATGTTTTTTTTTTAAGTCAGTAAATTAAAGAAATAGTTTATTAATTTATAAATTGGAAAGTGATTCCCAAAATAGTCAATAATGGTAAAAAATCATTTATTTGCTTTTTAATTCTACTGCCGTCGTATCCGGAAATACTTTTCACCATGGATAAGGTATATCCAAATGGGGGTAATCAGATCACCAACTTCCCCCTACATATAAGTTTTTAAATATCTTTAGTCATATACCTTAAAGTTGATTTTAGCAAGAAGAGAAGGGGAGTCGATAGAGCCTGATAAGAGCTTATTAAGGAAAGTAGAGTTATAAGAACGACGACGGTCAGCTAACCGTACAAACAGATAAAACTTATACAGAGGTTGCTTTACGAAGTGCTGAACCCGTGCACTTCTTAGCCCACTAAAAAATTGAAAGATGGTCTGTGTTTTATACATATTATTTTCTGTAACCAATGGC
>JAIPRM010014594.1:0-10664 GCA_025469315.1 Stegophylla sp. TES_Ste_2020
TAGTTTATAGATGTTATCGTATCTTACCTACCTAATTTAAACTTTAATTGTATCATTTTACCAAAATAAACCTCTGCAATGGGTAAACCGTTATTGAAATTGAATAAAACGTAGTCAGTCGCAGTATAGGTCCCGTAAAGTACAAGTGTTTGTCGATAGCCGACAAAAAAAAAGTGATCGCGGCAGTTGAAGCAGGTGAAAAAAAAAAAGATGTTGCTCTACGTTTTTATTCGAACACTCGGTAAATCGAAAACCTCTATAAATCGAATTTTTAACTCAGTCCCCTGAATTTCGAATTATCGAGTGACTACTGTATTATGAAAAAAATTCCAAAATTTTTTTTGACAATATAGTGAATTCAATTCATTGTACATAATAAGTAAATTTGTTTAAACGAAGTAGTTTTAGATTCTGAACGAAGTGAAGAAGCTAGTGTTTTTACAATGATGTTTATTTATTATTATTTTTTCTGTGTACAACTTTTCGTATGGAAATACTTGTCCAAAAGTTTCGATCAATAACTTTTTGAAACCGGATTTGCCTCTAGATTGTACTTTAGAGAGGCCATATACTATATAGTGTATACCTATCATTAGATAACATCAAAATAGTTCTTATCACAAAATATAATGTAAACATCGCCCTGTTACAGTATGGCGGCCATACTTCCTAGTTCTTATAAGAAAATTATACAAAGTCGGCTATTTAGTTATTTTATATACCTGTGATTATAATATAATATACCGTTCAGAATTCGATCAAGTCAGATTTTGTTATTATTATTATTATTATTATTATTCTTTAGGTCGGACTCGCGATGAAATATTGGTAAGGGTTGTCGTCGGCGTGTTTATTATTTCTGGCGATCTCAGAGAAAATGCAATTATAATATTATATTTTTCTTTTATTCTCGCGACTACTTGTTCTACCCGCGTTTTATCGACCGAGATCTATCGGCCGAAACGATGCGTGTAACGACCGGTCCCGGGCACGTCGTCTCCGGTCGCCTCGTCCGACGAACATGCCAGGACACGCACTGTCTACTACTACCATAAATACAGACTATACTATATAGTGTTGGCCATTGTATTTACTATTATCATTATTATTATTATTATTATTATTGTCGTTGTTGTTATGTCCTGCGCGACAACAGACCCGCCGACCGGTGCGATTTCTTTCCAGACTCCCAATGATGTATTACCATTATTATATTATAGAATTGTATCGTTGTACAGACACGGGGCATGCACGTGTTTTTGGGGAGCATCGTTTCGACAAAAACACTCTGTGTATTATTTTCTTTGCCGCCGCGGCGCGCACGCACGCATTCTACGTATATACGTATATACTGCAGGGTGCTGGTCGAAAAGTGTCCCGGACACTTCGCCGCGGAGTGTTTGAAAAATTCGAATTCGACGACATTTTCACACGGACTGGGGTGTTCAGTCACACGGATCCCGACCATATCAAAATAGGCAAATTAGGTTTGGGGGGAGCGTTGTTTTTCCGGAAAAACACTATTTTCTACAAATCAAATTAGAAATCTTGAATTGAAATTAGAAAAATGAATTTTTAACGCATGTTTCAAGTTTATCTCTGAAATAATAGAGGTTATAATAAAATTGTATAGTTAAAAATCCTATTTTTAGATTCTGATTACGGAGTATGAATGACTATGATTTTGATTTCACTTAAACTGAAGTAAAATTTTAACACGTTAACTTGGTGGGCGTGTTGAAAATGACGACTATTATTGATATTCATATTATTATATATTGACATCTTTCGTTCAGAATCCGTCTTATTGAAAAGAAAAGATTTATCGTTTTTTTTTTTTTAAATTCTACACACCCACCAAGAGTAGGTATCTCTGACCCGAGGAGCGAAGGACATCCGTGGTGTAGGGTGGCCATTCGTTCCGGTTTCGTTTCCGGGACGTTACCGGTTTTAGAACTCATGTCCCGGTGTCCCGAAAAAGTTTTTTGAGACATCATTTTGTACCGGTTTTGAAATTACACACAGTTATGTCCCGGAATTTGACTTTATACTTTAAAAGTTTATAGGTACGTTTATGATATATAAAACCGTTAGTTTTTGAAGAATATTCTCAGAATATAAAAGTATAATATGGTGGTAATAGAAGGAAAAAATTAAAAATATAAGTCACCAATGTTTTCATGAAGATTTAGTATATTTTGTACTTTAAACTAGTTTTTATTGAAAATAAAGCATATTAATTTATAATTTAAAAATTAAGTATTTTACATTTTATAGTAATATAAATTGGTAACAAATAATACGATTTTGATTGGTTAGGTTAATAAATAAAAAGTTGTAAGTAATTTATTGTCCCGGATTTCTAAATTTTTTATCTGGCCACCCCCTACCGTGGTGCAAAGTATGCGCGACTTTCTTTTCAATAAAAATATTTTCAAATAAAATAACATTCTGACAAAAAATAATTTAATTGGCTCAAACAAAATAAAATACGAGTATGATCTAATTCACAATATTTTGCACCCCTGGCGATGGCTCGCGATCCCCGTCGTAGACCTCGACAATACGCGATAGCAGCTGCTGGTATAGTCGTATAAAATATTTTATTATAACCTATAATTATTAAATTATAAACCGTTGGTTGTTGTTCGGGCGAACGAAGTCTCCGTCGTCGTCGGTGGCCGAAAATCTCTGCGAGCTAGCATAATAATAATAATAATAATAATAATAATAATAATAATACTACAAGATCCGTATCGTATAATGATAATAATAATAATATAATAACCGCGGTGTATATGCGTGTATACGGTGTGGGTATTCCTGTGTATTATTATTATGGTATGTTACAACGCTATATTATATACGTTCGGTGTGCATCGTAGACAAAGAGAAAGGGGAACGGATACATGCTAAATAAATCACATATATTTTCTATACATATATATATATATATATATATTAGTTATTACTAGGGCCCGGATTTAAATGTCTAAAAAAAACAACCAAAAATGCCCTTAAAAAATGCATTTTACCATGAAAATACTCTTAAACAGGTCCTTTGTATTTTTATATATTTTTTTTTTTATTTGCCATCTGCCAAGTATCCATGAGTAGGCGCATCCATAAGTAAAGATAAAATATATAGACATTATCGCAATAATAATTATACAAAGATTTCTAGATATTTTTTTAGGAAAAACCCAAAAAACATGTATAATATTCTGAATTAATTAAATATTTAAATCATTCGATTCGTATTGGTGAACAGATACTATACATTATAAAACTTGTGTAAGTACATTGTTGAAATATGCCTTTAAATGAATAAAACGATCGAAAAATGCTAAAATATGCTCTAAAAATGAAAAAACAAGGAAAAATGCAAAATAATGCTAAATAAAAGATTCACTTTTGAGTTCTCTCCGTTACATGAAACAAATATTATTTATTTGGAAAGCATTGCCTAAGATCACCAAAATAAATATGCATTTTGCAGAAAAATGTTAAGAGTCTAGTTACTGTCTTTTATTTATTTATTTTTTATTTTTTGAGGGGGAGGGGGCTAAACGATATGATTACATAAATAAGTTTGCATTCAGTTTTAAACTCTTAAAATGAAAAATTGTAAAATTCATATGAAAATAATACCTAAGAAAATCTGCAATTTTTCATAATAATAATAACAATAATAATAATTTAAAACAAGTAAAATAATTTATAGAGTTATTATTTATTTTATGTCGAATCACAAAGACTTTTCTTACTGCATTTAATAATAATTACAATTTTAATAAAAAAATTATATACAAAAATTGAAATATTTCCAAAGTTAATTATTATTGGCTCGAAAGTAGGTAATTGTTTTTCAATGATGATAAAATTTTTTCTTCTTATTTATTTATATTTTAAATTTAGCATAACATGTTTTCGATATTAATTATACTATTGCTGAGAACTGGTGAAGAATTCGGAGTTTTAACTACCATATTATTTTAAAGTCGGGCAAGATATATGATAGGGAAATGACAGTTATCTACCAAAAAAATAACCGAAATCGATTTTCATGAAAATCTAGTTTATGCTAATTATTACTCAAATGACGCTTTTAAATAGATAGACCACTGAGAATTTAGAAACATTACAATTTTATAGTAGTAAAAATTTTATTATTATTATACGACATTTCTGCTCTCTATTAGGTTACTGCCCATTGGACACAAAACTTTAGGACAAGTAGTTTACCGCGCAAAAAGTTTTTTGTCGCGAATAATGAAAATAAATAAAATCCGCTCGGCGGCGTCTAAAATGTATTTTTATTTTCGTCGGATGATTTTAGGGTAAACGATGCGAGGAATAAAATATAATATGTATTCGAGGAAGCGCAGCAGCGTGATCTTCAATGCTGGAGGCGTTGAAATATTCCCAACTGAAGTAAAATCTGCTATTTTCTATGATGAAACTTGTGTAATTTCCTCGGCTGACATACATCCGTTCCTTGCTCGCGTTTGTAATATTATTTATTATCGTCATCTAAAATACACCACACACTATACATAATAATACAACCCATAAAACGCGTGGGAGTCATTTTCGTGCAGCTATGCACTTCGAAAACTATAAACAAGGACTTTCAACGTTTTACGATCGTAAACTTGAATCATGCGCTTAAGCACGCGTTTGTAAAAGACAAAAATTTTATTACAAATGCATTTGGAAATAAATCTAGAGTAAAAGAACAATAAAATATTAGGTTATGACAGTTCATTAATTTAATGAAGTCATAATATGTTAATTAGTGATGTTTGTACTTGTAATATTTATTTAATATGTTCTCTCATCAATGAGCACCGACCGGAGGATGTATGGCGAATTTAAATTCATTAAATTGCAGAACATTCAATATTGAATTGTACAACAAATATTTTCACCCGAGTGATACATAATCAGTTTATTTCTATAAATTTTCAACCGTCTGTCATCCGTCCGTCGACATTACAACATAACATCTAGATTTATAATATAATTATTTATATTGATATAAATTAGGGTGATTGTCATTTTGGATAATTATCACGAATATTTCATTTCGCATAATATGAAAACAAAAATACCCTCGAAATTTAATTACTACATAGTATATCTCATTAACCCGTATCGAAATCAATTGGAAGTTTTACGGTTTAAATGACATGGAAATTCCAATACCTAATCCATCGTTATTGTTCTTAACATGATTCATAAAAAAAACTTAGAAAATTTTAAATATAATGTTTAATAATTAAATAATTAATTTAATAAAAAATAAAAAGCCGGAAATACTATTCGCACCATGGATATTCTTCGCTCCACGGGTCAAATACTCGTGGTGGATGTGAAGAATTTTAAAGAAACTATAAATCATTTCTTTAACAAGACGATTCTGAACGAAGGAAGTTAATAATAAAAAAACAATGAGAGTCGTTATTTTTAACACACCCACTAAGAGCATCTGACATGAAGAGCGAAGAATATCCGTGGTACGAAGTATGTCCGGCTTCTTGTCTATACTTTACTTTTTTTTTAATCTAATAAATAAAGAAAAGGGGGAAAATGAAAAATGTTCGAAATTTTTTTTTGACATTTTCAAAATTATCTTGCACCAGAATGTTTCTCATCATATTATTATCTAACTATGTTTAAATTTTCATTAAGTTTGGATCAAAAAATTATGGTTTTCCAGTCTTTTTTGTGAAAATTTGAATAGTTTTTCCTAAAAAAAAAAAAATGAAGAATTGAGAGATTCAAAAAATTACTTCTTAAAAATACCAATTAGAGACAAATCCGATTTCAAAAAGACTTTTGGACAAGTAGTTTTATGCGAAAAAGTGTTCATAGAAAAAAAAAAAAATAATAAAAAATAACATAATTGTCAAAACACTAGCTTCGTCATTTTGTTTTAGAATTTAAAAAAAAAGATTTAATATTATGTAAAATTATAGCGTGAAAAGTTTAAAGATAATGACGTTTTGTACACACTAAGACATCATCAAAAAAAAATTCGTATCCAATCAATTTCAATCCACTCACCGTCCGAACAAAATGACACGCAAAATAATTCTGATGGCAATTAATAATTTATTATAATAATAATATTATGCAAAACCGCGACTCCAGGCATTATTGTGGGTCACGGAGTCGCGTGTACTTCTATTATAGTCGACGTGTAAACGTCATACTCGTTTGTCGTGTTAAGGTAACTTTGCGTTTTCGTCGATAAAATAAATATTTGGTTTTATTGAAGTTTGTGTGCGCGGCATAAGCTATAATAGTATAATATGTATGCAGCGTTTTATACTGCGTTCGTGTGGTACACGATATTTGCGTTTATATGCCGGTAGAATTTTATGTGTACACACGCTAATACGAAACGGGTAATTAAAAAAAAAAAATAATAAAATACTCAAAAACGGATACTGTACCGCCTTATGACGTGGATAATTTTCAAGAGTGCGAGCGGAGCGGCGAAAACGATTTTTCCCCGTCGAATTTAACGAATAAGTTATTGGATACGTATATAATATGTCATTAGTAGTCATTTGCATATTACTATATTTATGCTCTAATTATTATTATTATTATTTTTTTTAATTTTAAGGCTATATTGGAGTACAACATTTTTAGAATACCGCCCAATTCATTTTATACGACATGTTTGCGCGTTAATGCGTCAATGAACGTTAGTGTGTGTGTGTGTGTAATTAACGATCTTAGAAATTCCAAAAATGCTCCCTTAATTCACCCCTAAACTTACCAAGGTCGATGTGTTATTTTTTATACACGTGTAAAATGACGGTATTAAGGCTCGAACACGGCATTGTTGTTTTTGTAATTCGATTTATCCGCTCTCGTTTCGAAACAGTTGTATACTTTCACTGAGTATATGTTAACATTTATGTACGTCCACTTATAATAATCGAAGTATGTCCGGATTTTTTAGATTCTGAACGAAGTGAAGAAGCTAGTGTTTTTACAATGATTTTTATTTTTATTTTCTATGTACAACTTTTCGTATGGAAATACTTGTCCAAAAGTTTCGATCAGTAACTTTTTGAAACCGAATTCGCCTCAAGATGGTACTTTAAAGAGGTCATTTTTTGAATTTCTCAATTCTTCAAATTTTTTTTTTGGAAAAAACTATCCAAAATTTGACAAATACCATCATTTTTTGATCCGAACTATATGAAAACTTAAACATAGATAGAAAATAATATAAGAAAGATTTTGGCGTAAGAAAATTTTGGAAATGTGAAAAAAAAATTTTGGACATTTTTTTAACATTTTTTTTTCTCATTTATTTTTTTTTTGTATAATCAACTTTTTTCATTCAGAATCGTTTTATTGAAGAAATGATTTATCGTTTCTTTGAAATTCAATACACCCGTCAAGAGAAACCCAGCCGACGTGCGAAGAACACCCCATGCAACGAGCGAAGTACACACTTTTTGATAACAATATTCTGAACATTAATTATGCTCATAATTTCCGTTCTGTTAAACTGTTTTGCATAAAATCAGAGAAAGCACCTCTCAGTAATATTTTTAATGTTTTGACATAAACTAAACGTCAATATTGATTCTGTAGTTTTATAGATATGCGTGGGCAAAAAATATGAACCATTTTACACGTGCGTTTGGGAATGTGTTGTTCGATAATATACACTGTTGTCGCTACGTTTCATTTTTTTTTTACTTGGCGCGCTCAACGACTGTTGCACTGGATAATGAAATTCGTTGTGAGCAGAAGATTTTTTACGACTGGTGCCTACAGAAAAAAAAAAAAAAAAAACGCTCCGTTCAGAATTTAAAAAACAAAGAAAATGCTATCGTGTTGTATTGCTGCAATACTATACAGGGTGTATTAGTTATCGAAGATTCGACATGCATTTCAACGCGATTTCAAATGAAAAACTGTCAGCAGATTTACGCGATACATCCTGCTTATTAATAATAACGCAGTGGTGTATTTACGGGGAGCGATCTAGGGGCACTGGACCCTCCCCAGAACACAAAAAATGTCAAAGCAAACAAATTATCCTTCAATGAATTAAGTGTAATAAATAAGTATATAAAATGCAACGAAGGAGGAGAAGAGGGTGGTCCTGATTTTGAAACCTTTAAGATTCCTGGTGGACCCCTTACAAATGACTATCTGATATAATATGTATAATATACAGTAACTATTTTAAAATTTTGGACTCCTCCCCCAGCAAATTTTTAAAAAAGCTTAAAATAAAATTTGTAAACAACGGCTTGGGAAAATCTTTTCGAACGTTCTGTTTGCCACCCTGTACGCGCCGGAGTATACGGTACGAGTGTAACACGAACAAACGGTCGCATTTGTAACTCAAAACACGCGTTACGTAACGACGCCGGATCATTGGCGGCTGCTGCACAATCGGGCCCCGGACGCATATAAGCATTCCGTACATGAGCTCGGCACCAGCTTTCGCGCCCATACTATTAATTCTTCTTATCATATTATTATGTTATCCAAAATCATTTCTTATCTATATCTATTGCTCACTAGCCACAATTTTCGCTATTGAATAACATTGAGCGGCGTCGCTACGCTTCGCAGCTCCGTTCGCTTTGCTCACTTCGCAAAACTCTCCTCACTTGCTTCGGCGCTCGATTCGAATCGACACCAACCCTCAGGATTGCTGTGCAACGTGAGGGGGGGGGGGCATTTCCGCTTGATAATCAACTTGCTGTGCAAACGTAAGTACATAACTATTATTGTATTATTATAACGCCAACGAGTCCAACAGAATCAAACTTCAAAAGCCTTTGGCTCAGTGAGTGGACGCACTCCCCCGTTCGACCAATGTGGCCGAACGAAAATAATAATGTGGAATCGATGCATTTAGCAGGCGACTATTAATAATTGCTTGCTGTTCGTGCTTCAGCGCATTTTTAATACAGCGTGGCAAGTGTGGGAAATTGCCTTCTCCCCGAACGAGCCACACATATTTTTTTTTTGTCACACCTCATATATTTATAATACTCCTTGGACCACTTTCTTTTTTTTCCATGGAGCTGACTGTAAAGTAACTTTCGGCCCTTGGGCGGGAAAGTACTTTTCCGCCCGCCGGACGGTCAATAGTCACTTTCGACCGCATCTACTCGTATCAAAAATTACACTTTCAATGCAAAATGTGCAAACTTCAATGCAAATTTCAATTTTTTCAATGTAAAAAATGCAATAAGTGACAAAAAATATTAACACTACGATAGCAATTATTAATAATTATATGGGCTCGAGATTCAAACGGACCAATCACGGTGCGCGGTTGGCACACGGGCAGGGTAGCAAAAAAAAACCGGTTTTTTTTTTAAAAAAAACGTTTTAAACCATGTTTTTTTGTTTAAAACGTTTTTTTAGTTTTTTACGTGTTTAAAACAATGTTTTAAACGTTGTTTTCGTTTATGTGGTTTATGGTTTTTTAACTATAAAGATTTTTTTTTAATAATCTTTTTTTTTTAGTTTAGAGAAAGTATCAGTTTATAACAACAAAATCATAAAATCCTTAGATTTTGTTGTTATATCGTAGTAGTAAAAAGAAATAACAAAGTTTAAAGTATGTTACCTGCAAAAACTAAATATACATTTTAATTTTTTTTATACCTAATCATATTATACGTATTCGCAAATTTAAAATAAAAAAATGCGCTTAACTTTAAACTTATAGTCGGCATTAATATAAATAGCAAATTAAAATAAAAAAAAAAAAGAAGAATTACGACCATACGAATTACAAAAAAGTCACTTTACTAAATGTAAATTAATTATAATATCATATTTTTTTACATTTAAAATTTTTAACAATTAAACGTTTTGTACGTAGAAAATGTTTAAAACGTTGCAAACAACACCTGTTTGAAACGTATTATATTGTTTAAAACACTTTGCAACCCTGCACACGGGTGCCGAGTTCGTTTTGCGGATCGGTCATATGCGCCCCGGACCGGGCGGACGCGACCGCCCTGTGACCGGGCGAGCTCGTCGTCGCGGCTCAGCGAACGACCGACGTTCGAAGTATAATGTTAATATTATTACACGATCGAAACCGGAACCGATACAATAATAAAATACGAGTCGCAATTATACGCAATTATAATTGCGCCGGCGGCGGCGCCGCGTTATTCGTAGAGCCGGGGGGACACGTTGTCGTAGTCCCGTGCAGCGAGGCGGGGGAAAAAAAAAAAAAAACGGTCGCGTCGCTATAACGTTCGGTTGACGCGCGATGGACCGCGGATGGCTCGCCGTAGCGATAGGCGCGCGAAACGTTGCGATCCGGATTTTTCGCGTGGTCCTAGTGGTCGCGGTCGGCGTGTCGGCGGGGCTGCGGCAATTATTGGTGCCGCGTCGTCGTCGTCGTCGTCGTCGGGACAGGACCATATGACCAGTGGCGGCGCCAGGATTTTTTAGTAGGTAGGGCCAACAGAAGGCCAACAATTATAAGGTCGGGCCACAAAAAAGTTAGATTTCACTAGGTAAATAAATAAAATATATTAATATAAGTTGAAACTAAGTTTAATATAACAATTTTAAATGATTACAAGATTAATATAATATGAAATATTATACATATAACATTTATGTACATCTGTCTGAAATATATA
>JAIPRM010014596.1:0-10662 GCA_025469315.1 Stegophylla sp. TES_Ste_2020
ACTAACCATTTTATTCAAATATTTTTATAGTTTTCTTTACGTACAGGAGACACACCAAGTAGAATTTCGTAAAAATGACTCTTTTAGGCTATCAAAATAATAATTTTTGTTGTATAGGATTGGTATGCTAGACAATCTTTTTGAGGGCGAAATATCAGGTACGTTAAATTATATTAAATTTAATTTTTTTTTTTTTTCCATATTTCTTTATTATACAGAAATCATGAAATTCAATTTAAAATTATTTACAATTAATTTATAATTATTTACAATTTGTCTAGAATCAGTCAGACTGATTGCAAGGGAAAACATGGTTTGGCCTTCAAAAACTGGTTTTCGACTTAACAGCAAAAATAAAAATCTCAGCTGTAGCAAATTCCAAAAATAAGGTAGCAAAATGTAGCAAATTGGTAGCAAAATTTTGATACTACTTAGAAGTATTTCGGACAAAGTGCCGGTGCAGCGTCAAGATAGCATCGGCATATTTGTTTCTGATATGGAGCTAGTACTAAAGCGTAGCAAATTCTAAAAATTCCGTAGCAAAATGTAGCAAATTAGTAGCAAATTCATGATACCATTTTCATGTACTTCTGATAATATGCCGGTGCTATCTTGACAGACATATCACTTGTTTATAATCTATAGATATTTCGTAATATCTGTCTGTATTTTCTCCATTTTTTTTTTTTTTTTATTTTAACCGTTGTAAAATGTTTAATTATTCATCCGTAAGAAATTTTATTGCACCAAAATATTTACAATGAAATAATTATCTATCTAGGCACCAAATTTAAAAACAATCGGTTTTCTTTTCTTTTCTTTTTTTTTATGTAAGTATGTTAAAGTGCGTAATTTTAGATAAAAATAACGAATTTCGTCGAAATTCTAACTTCAAACGAGTATAAAAAAAAAGCTGACTAACGATTTTCGAAATTTTTTTCAAGTCAATTAGACATATATGTCAGTGAGATCATATTAAATTTTGAAGTCTTAATATCAAAAATCAAAAGTTTTATTACATAAAAACTAACAAAAAATGAGAAATTTTCAAAATGCTGTACTTAACTCAAAATTGATCAAATCTTTTTGAAATTTTTATGAAATGTTTTTAGTGATTAGTGAAAATTTCAAATCCCTAGCTGCATTATTTTAGAAGTTATGTCAAAAAGTAATTTTCAATTTTACGAAAATTACGGTAATTGAATATTTTGCCGTTCTTTAGTCAGATTTTCGGTGTTTTTGAAAAAAGGTATTGAGAAATTTGAAAAACGACCTTTTCAAAAGTATCATCTAGGTGTGATTTTGGGTCTAAAAAGTTATTGATCGACTGGAACAAGTATTTCTATACAAAAAAATGTTTACAGAAGAAGAAAACAGAATTTAAAATTAACATCATTATAAAAACACTAGCTTCTTCAATTCGTTCAGAATATAAAACAAAATTGTAAAAAAATAACGAGTTTTTTGTCATTAAGTGTCTCATTAAACATTTTATTCTTCATCCAGTACTAGGTCAAAATTAAAATGATTCCTCTCATGATTACACATTCTTAAAAATTGAATCAATTTTATTACATTTTAATAAGCGTTTAATCTTAGAATTACGCTCAAATAACTGTTAATACAAAATATACCTAATTTCGTTTCATTTTTGTTTCGTAACACATTTAATAATTTATTTTTTTCAGGATAAATATAGTTAAAAGCTAAGTAAATGTTATACGTTATATATATCATATAATTTATATCATGTCATGATACATTTATATATATATTCCTATAAATTATGTTACCTCAAGGGAGCACTAACAGTGCGACGGGTATAGCGAACCCGGGGCCCCGAGCTCTGAACTGAACTGACTTTAATTAGTTGGTTCAGTTCTTCCTACTCTGGTCTTAATTGGCTGGAATAGAGTGGTCCTCCAGGTTGGGGGTTAAGCGTGGGGTTAACAACCCCACCTTGTAAAAAGTATATGTTATGATACCATCAAAAAATCAGCCTCGGACACGGAGAATTGGATATAAACTAGGACATGGAAAACGGACTGTGGATTTAAAGATTGCGACGTGGAATATAACAAGTCTTTTTAGAACTGGCTCTTGTCAGAACCTTGTAGATGAAATAAGTACATACGGAATAAAAATAGCAGCGCTGCAAGAAATTCGATGGACTGGTGCAGGTCAGCTGAAAATAGGGGAGTACGTAATTTTCTACTCAGGAATGGAGAGTAGTCATTTCTTTGGAAGTGGTTTTGCGGTTCATGAGTCACTGGAGCCATACGTCAGAGAATTCAATCCTGTCTCAGAAAGGATAGCAGTTCTGAGAATTAATACAACCCCGCTAAACATGGTGTTAACCATTATTATATATTATCCAATGTTGCCCTACAATTAGTTCATATCGTCCAAAATCATAGTGCCATATTATTTAATTATACTGCCATATCATTAAATCGTTCTATTATGAAGTATGGTTACTTGCTGATACCAACGATATTTTAGAGTAAATAATTAGAAATAATAAATTTTATTAACACTGTAACATACATAATCGTGTAGGCACACAAAGTCCAAATTTAACTATCCCTGAATAGCTGAGAAAATGCCAATGAACGTGAGTGTCTACTACCCAAAGTTCCCATTCTCCCACTGTGTATGAAATACATAAACACTGCTAGATTTAAATTTAGAACGCCAACATAGGCGCCCGGAGAGAGGGGAAAGGTGGGGCATTTGCCGACCTCCGGATTTTCCAATAGTTATTATTCTCGTAGTCAGTAGATACATTTTTAATTGATATTCTGACTATATATATTTATAAATTGTATATTGTCAAATTAATAAATAAAGAAAAAAAATAGTACGTTCGTAATGCCGATCATTGTGGTTATAAATAATTCTCTGAATTTACTACAGTAAAGATCCTTCAAGAATGAATTTTAGATCTCAAAAAATTCACTTAAGAGGATGTGTTGTCTCATGTGTTGTTTTCACATGTGTTATCTCATGTCTGTTTTTACATGTGTTGTCTTTGTCTTACACAGTGAATTCCATACTCAACATAACTAATTTACGTTTAGTATTATCATTTTTTTGTAGTTAATTTTAATATTAGAGGAAAGTGATCTATTATTATATATAAATATTAGAATATTATCTGTGGCTTATGATAATTTATTTTATAAGCGAGTTATGAGCATTTCAAATTATTATATTATAAAATATACATGCTCAAAACATTTAAAAATAAAATTTTCGTAAAAAATCAAACGTAGGCAAATAGATAATGTTCTTATATTTATGTTTACTAATAGATCACATTGCACTAAAATTATAACTAATAACACAAAATGGGTTCTGCTGAATGTAAATTCATTATGTTGCATATTAGTAAGATAAAGACAACACAGCGAGTGTAGACTAGCATCCTCTTAAATTGCCAAACAAACTTATTTAGAATTGTCATTAAATGCATTATAAGTTATAATTTTAAAAATCCAAGAAACTGATGTCTTATCAGTGAAAAAAATCGTATTTAAATGTTTATGTTTGATTTACTTTACATAGATAAGCCATAAGCATAAGACCTTACAATTTATTTAATTAATGTGTATAAAGTAATTTTTATAAATGTTTTGATTGAATTTCAATTTGAATTGATTTGATTCTGATTTTATAGTTCTATTTTATTCTCGAATTAAGACAAATTTAACGTTGAAATACACTTACAGTTTTTTGCTAAAGTATTTTAAACCTAGAATAATATTTTAAACCTATTATTTATGAAATATAAATATAACTTGCATTAAAAAATATTTTTGTATTGACGGAATTTGAGAAAAAAAATAAGTATAGTAAAATTAACTAAGAATGAAAAAATATAACTAAAAAGACGAAATAATTACCGTAAAAAATTAAAATCACTTATAAATGCAAAGGAAAAGTTTTAAAATCGGAAACCTACATGTTATATATAAGCTCAAAAAATTTAATTTCCTACAAATTTGCCTCTAGTGATTAATAATATAAAATTCTGACATATTTTTAAAACTTTCATTTTTGGTTTTTTAATTATGCCTCTCTCTGATAAAATTCCTGCGGGCGCCCATGGATACTAAAGTTATTAGCATCTCATTTTTAACTCTTTTAATACAGATTTACAATAGATTTAATGATAATTCTGTATTTTTATATAAATATTTAATATTTTGTAAACATTTTCAGTATAAAAACCCTTGGTGATAATTTCTATAGTAGTTATTAATTTTACTATTATCAAACCGGTCTACAAATTAAAAATTAAATATTTCAAACACAAATGATAAAGGAATGAATTCGATATTTAATAATAATATGTTTATAATAACATATTATATAGATGTATAGATGTGCTAAAAGTCCTTTAACACACCATTAATTGCGCCTATGAATTGAAAAATAACGTATATTTTACAGATATTTGAACGGCATTGGTAAAAAAAACATTGATATGTCATTGTTCGATAACGTAACAACACTCGAATTTGTGTAAGTTAAATATTTGTAGACGACCATTACTATAAAGTGCATGAAAACAGTTAATTTTGTTTGAACATTTATTTTCAGTCATTTGAAAGAGTTTTATTATTGTGCTTTGTACGCGAAACGAGTGCAAGTGTGTCATCCGAATACGGATGGTACGTATATAGTTTAATTAATAATTACGATATATTTTGAAACCAATAATGATTTTTACAAAACTTTATTCGGGGTAGGAGGGAATGTGATTTCATTATAATTACATAGCAAACAAAAAAAATGTCATCGTCCTCTCGTAGAAACAGTAAAAGTTTTAATTTAAATTATTATATTTTTAATCTGTTTTGTATTACAATTAAATAATACACTGTATGTTTTCATTAAATAGATTAAAATCTTGAAATTTAAAAAAGGATTAGAACCAATTTCTTGTTAAAATATCAAAAATCTCCTAACAAATAAGACTTTGGACAGACTTTGGATCATGGATATACTTAGATTTTTGGGTGGGATATTTTTGGTGGGTGTATTTAATTTTAAAGAAATGATAAATCATTTTCTTAGTAAAACGATTCTTAGCAGAGGTTCAGTTATTATCAATAACCACATAACAATAATTGCTACGTTACCATTGTTACCATGGCTGCATAGGCGCCATGGTTACACGGTGGGAGGGATGTTAGGGGTAAGAAGATAGGGTGAATAGGAGTCAGGGTCTCAGGTAGGGGGTCTGAGTCGTGGTAGGGGTCGAGGTGAATGTCGGGTTTGGGTGGGGGGTTGAGGTTAATGATAGGTCGTAGAATTCAACAATGGTGACAAGTGTAAACTCTTTGAAATAATGCGAATTTTAAGAAATGTTAAGCATAAAGTACCATCTATAGCCGAATTTCGACACGAAAATTGGCTGATCGATGCTTATGGATCAATTTTTCTATACACAAAATTTTTTACAGAACGGAAAAAAAATTAAATATAAACATTATTGTAAATTCATAAGCTTCTTCGCTCTGCTCAGAATCTAAAATGTGAAAAAAAAAATTGGTTTTATTGTGAAACAAATTTTAAAGTAAACATTAATTTGCAAAGCGTTTCCCAAAATGAAATGTTTTTAGAACTTCAAGATCCTGGCCAATAATAATAATCATAGCAACTTCCGTACAATAATCCTGATTAATCCGCATAGTCTTAAGATCATTTTATTATTTCTTCTTCCGATTTAAATTTTTCTAGACGTTAAATGTTAGGTTAGAAATTATGTGAATGCAGGGAGTGGCATTTTTATCTATACCTGTAATTTAAGCAAGTAATGAGAATTTCGCTCCATCCTCAGAAAAACTAAAATGAGACCTTTGATCTAAATAATTATCATTAATCATTGTTTTCTCAAAAAAATTTTCATACAAAAAGAAATCTAACAAGTCCCAAGGAGGATCGTCCTAATTTCCTCCCCTTAAAACCGCCTTTAGACTTACAAGACGCTTTGACACTATTGTTGTATAATTAAGAGGTACCTATGGACAATATGTGCGTAGGCTTGTCAACAAGCCGTAGTCTGCTACGGAAACCAATTGTTCGATGGACTTTATGGACAGAGGCGATTTTCACGTTGTTCATGAACGCAGTGGTATTGTACAATCGGATTTTCAATAACATCGGTGAAGAAAATAAAATCGGAATAAACTTTATCATACGAAATTTAGCAGGTGAGAAATAAAAAAAAAAAGCGGGACATACTTCGCACGATGGTTGTTCTTCGCACGACGGGTGGGATTCTTTGACGGGTGTATTGAATTTTAAAGAAACGATAAATCATTTCTTCAATAAAACGATTCTGAGTGTGTAATTAATAATAGTGTGTAATTTTAAGTAAAACTAATGAATTTTGTCAAAAACTCAACTTTAAATAGTTATAAAACAAAAACTTGACCTACGACTTTTGAGATTTTTTCAGTACCGTTGGGAATACATATAAACATATATAATATATATCTTTGCATACAGTTTTGAGGTTTTATTATCCATACATTAAAATTTTATGAATTAAAAACTTACAAAAAACGAGAAATTTCCAATATTATCAAAATTCTGTATTAACCTCAAAAATGGTCTAATGTTTTTGAAAATTTTACGAGGTATGCATGTGACCATTTTTAGTAGCTAAATAAAGTTTCTAAATCCATTATTTTTGAAATTATATTAAAAAATAAAATAAAATTTTTGAAAATTTGGGATGTGCCGTTTTTTACAGTTTTTTTTTTGTCAATTTTTGAGTAGTTTAGGCTTGCGCTAAGAAAAAGTGTTGAGAATTTTGAGAAATGATCTCCAAAAGATACCAATTAGACAACATTTCTAATCTATAGTACTGATCGAAACTTTTGGACTAGTATTTTTACCAGAACTCGTGATTACATACATAAGAAAAAAAAACACACAGGTTTGTAAAACCAATACATTCCTGACTATTGCTCAGAATTTAAAATCAAATCCCAAGGGAAGGGCGATCCACTTATCGTCACCCTTATAACTTTTACTACGTCCGCAGAGGGACAATGAGTGTTATGTTCCCACTAATGATAAATTTCACTACATTGTTGTTATTCGTTTATTAACTTAGCAAGTAAAAGTCGTGTAGGAAAATCTCATATTCACTAACTTAATATAATACGATAATTTTTAGATTTTGAATGAAAGCGAAGAATGTAATGATTTTACAAATCTGTGTGTTTTTTTTAATTTTTTTTTTTTATTTATTTATTTATTTATTTTTTGTATGAATGTCATCATGATTTCGGGTAGAGATACTGGTCCAAAAGTTTTGATCAGTAACTCTATAAATCGGAAATGTTGTCTAGTTGGTACTTTTGGGAGGTCATTTTTCTAAATTCTCATTACTTTTTTTAAGCGTACGCCTATAGAATACCCAAAAATTGACAAAAAACGGCATAACGCGATTTTTTGTAAATTCGATTTTGTTTTTTTGTCATATCTTCCAAAATAATGAAGCTAGAAAGTTGAAACTTTCACCAACTACTAAAAATAGGTATGTCAATCTTTCATAAAATTTTCAAAAACATTTGACCAATTATGGGGTAAGTACGGCATTTTGAAATTTTCGGAAATTTCTCGTTTTTTGTTAGTTTTTAATTCATAAAATTTTAATGTATGAATATTTAGAGCTGAAAATTTAATACAAACATATTAATTTGTATTACTAACTGGACTTAAAAAATATCGCAAATCATTAGTCAATTTTTTTTTTTTATATAACTGTTTAAATTAGGAATTTTGACAGAATTCATTGGTTTTACTTAAAATAACACACTTAAACGCATATAAAAAATAAATTGTTCAGCCGATCTGTATGACTTTTGGTACGTAGATGGAGAATTACATTGCGGATATTTTGGTGAAAAAAAATTTTTGATGTATGAATAATTAAAAATTTCACAAGGTTTTGATTGAAAAAAATTCGGAAAAATTACTATACATATTAGGTAATACTATAAATAATTTTCTATAAATAAAAATATACATGGATTATTTTGTTATTATGACTATTAATGGACACTTGAAAAAATTTAGTGAATTTTATTTGGTGTAAGGTATAACTATTATCGTAAAATAAAGTTAATTATATAAATAGCCGAAACCCAGGTTTTCCCGTTAAGAGACAAGAATTCTAATTACACTAATTACTGTGAGTTTGTCGATTTATTAATTTAAAAAAATAGATTTTTATTTCGACTTTTATTACCTCATACACACCACGCGACGGTGCGCAAACATACACGCACGCACACACACAAACGAAAGTACGCACACAAATTATGTTGTACCTACCCAACATTATTAAATATCATTTTATTAATATTAACTGATCGCCAATTATTATTATTATATAGTATTTGAAACTTCGCTAATCGTTTTTTTGGTGAAATGATTTATCGTTTTTTTAAAATTCAATACACCCGTCAAGAGAATCCCACCCGATTAAAAATGTTCTTTAACCAAACAATTTTTCATAATATGTTTTAAATTTTAATTTCATAAATTTAGATTAAAAAAAAAAAAAAAGAAGTTTTAAAGACATTTTTGCCAATTATTGGAGAAACTATAGAAAATTTAGAAAATTGTTTTTCAAAATACACTATCAAGAAGAAATTTATAATTCGAAAAATTGTTGGCCGAAACTTTTGAAAAAGTCTTTCTATACTTTTTTGAAAATTTTATGAGGTATGCGCGTGACTATTTTTAGAAGCTAGTCAAAGTTTCTAACTCCATTATTTTTGAAATTATGTTAAAAAAATAAAATCAAATTTTTGAAAATTCTGGATGTATCTAGAATGAACTTTCGGGGAGGGTTTTATTATTATTATTTTTTCAATGAGAAATTTAATCATAAATTACGTGATTGACAATATTTAATGTAAAATAAAAATAAAAAATTATTTTAGGAAGTTTCGGAAGTGGGGGTAATACCAAGACCTCCCCACCATGAAAATAATCATGAAGCATTTTTAAGATAATTAAAAAATGAAAAGCTAGAATCATCAGTACAAAACAAAAAAAAGCCGCACATACTTCGCACGATGGGTGTACTTCGCATGACGGGTGGTATTCTCTTGACGGGCGTATTAAATTTTAAAGAAACAATAAATCATTACTTCAGTAAAACGATTCTGAACGAAGGAAGATAAAAATATAAAAAAAAAATTTTCGAAAAATGTCCAAAATTTTTTTTCACATTTTCAAAATTTTCTTGTGCCAAAATCTTTTTTATAAGATTTTCTATCTATGTTTAAATTTTCATAAAATTCAGATCAAAAAATTATGGTTTCCGAGTCGTTTTTGTCAAATTTTGAGTAGTTTTTTCCAAAAAAAAAAATTAAAGAATTGAGAAATTCAAAAAATGACCTCTTTAAAGTACAATCTTGAGGCAAATCCGGTTTCAAAAAGTTATTGATCGAAACTTTTGGATAAGTATTTCTATACGAAAAGTTGTACACAGAAAAAAAAAGGAAAAAAAAAAAATAAATAAACATCATTGTAAAAACACTAGCTTCTTCACTTCATTCAGAATCTAAAAATTAATAAGAAAAGAAAGTGTTGAAAAAATGTCCAAAATTTATTTTTTACATTTTTAAAATTTTCTCACACTAAAATATTTCTCATATATTGTCTATCTATTATGTTGAATATTTCATAATGTTTTGATTAAAAAATGATGGCTCCCATTCTCTTTTATCAAATTTTGGGTATTTTACCCCTCCCCCCCCCAAAAAAAATGAAGAATTAAGAATTTCAAAAAATGACTACTAAAAGAATTCACAAATTCGATTTCAAAATGTAGCTGATCATGACTTTTAGACAAGTACCTATTTCTATACAAAATACTGTTAATTGAAAACAAATTATAAAATTTTAAAAAGAGTGTTCTTTGCACGTCGGGGTATTCCTCTTACCTTGGGTAGAATACTCTTGACGGGTGTATTTAATTTTAAAGAAATAATAAATTTTTTCTTCAGTAAAACGATTTTGAAGGGAGCTTCAACTAATAAACAATAATAATAATTAGTTTTAAAGAATTGCAAGTAAATGTTGAACTAAAAATTATTTTGTTACATACAACATTTATGGAAAACGAAAATTGATTTTCATATACACGCATGCATTTTGATAAATAAACTATCCGGGACTGAAAACAACTTTGTGTATCTCCCGGGAATTCCGGTGTAACAGGCGATTATTACCCCCCCCCCTTATATAATTACCGGGGAGTAATAATTGCCTGGGAGGTAATAATCGCCTGGGAGGTAATAATCGTCTACAATAATAGGCGATTATTACCTCCCGTAGGTGAATATCTCTTAAGTTATCTATCTGATACATTGACCTAAAAAGTAAAAACTACATTTCAGTACACAATTTTATAAAATAATATTCTTTCAACGATATTACTAAAGTATAGGTAGAATTTGTCTAATTCTTTCTTAATTTTTCGCTGGTGTAGAATAAAAAAAAAGCGGACATACTTCGCACGATGGGTGTACTTCGCACGATGGGTGTACTTCGCACGACAGGTGGTATTCTCTTGACGGGCGTATTATATTTTAAAGAAACGATAAATCATTTCTTCAGTAAAAC
>JAIPRM010014597.1:0-10662 GCA_025469315.1 Stegophylla sp. TES_Ste_2020
GTTCAGAATCGTTTTACTGAAGAAATGATTTATCGTTTCTTTAAAATTTAATACGCCCGTCAAGAGAATACCACCCGTCGTGCGAAGTACACCCATCGTGCGAAGTATGTCCGGCTTTTTTCTTTTTCTGTAAACACTTTTTCGTATAGAAATACTTGTCCGAAAGTTTCGTTCAGTATCTTTATAGAACCGGAATCACACCCAGATGGTACTCTAAAGATGTCATTTTTCCAATTTCTCAATACTTTTTTCAAAAACGTGAAAAAACTGTCGAAAAATTGACGAAAAACGGCAAAATACGCAATTACCGAAATTTCCGTAAAACTGAAAATTACTTTTTGACATAACTTCTAAAATAATGCAGCTAGGAACTTGAAATTTTCACAAACCACTAAAAACAGCTATAAAAATAATTCATATCAATTTCAAAAAGATTTGATTAATTTTGAGTTGAGTACAGCATTTTGAAAATTTCAGAAATTTTTCATTTTTTGTTAGTTTTTATGTAATAAAATTTTTGATTTTTGATATTAAGACTTGAAAATTTAATATACTAATATCACTGACATATATGTCTAATTGACCTGAAAAAATCTCGAAAATCGTAAATCAACTTTTTTTTTTATACCCGTTTGAAGTTAGAATTTCGACTAAATTCGTTAGTTTTACCTAAAACTTCGCACTTTAACGTACATGCAAGAAAATACCGATTGTTTTGAAATTTGGTGGTTAGATAGAGAATTTCATTGAGAATATTTTGGCGCAATAAAATTTCTTACGGACAAAGAATTAAACATTTTACAAGGAGAAAACGAGTTTTTTTTTTTATCCGAAACGTCGATTCCCAGTTTTTCGCGAATTTTGTTCGCGTTTAAGCGATCGGTAGTAATTAGTAACATTATGATAAATAATAATTAATAATTAGTAATATTCGTTTTTAACACTTTTTCGTATGGAAATATTTGTCTAAAAGTTTATAGATCGGCAATGTTTTGAAACTGAATTTGCGTCTAGATTGTACTCTTTAAAGAGGTCATTTTTCGAATTTCTCAATTATTCATTTTTTTCCCCTGGGAAATCTACCCAAAATTTCACAAAAAAAGACTCGGAAACCATAATTTTTTGATCCAAACTTTTTTATTTAAAAATTTAAATTCAAACATAGAATAATATAGGTTTTTTGATTTTTGCGGAAAAACGGTCGTCAAAAAACTGTCCACAACACGAGACGTGGTGTTTGGTAAATATTATTTAATGTGGCATTTATCGCGTTACGCCCGACGGAGATCGTGTTTATATTCGGAGTTTATTCGGAGTTTATAATAAGTGCGTTTGCTGCTGTGGTTTTCCCGTCCCCGGACACAATGCACGTAATTTCGTTTTTCGCCAGCAGATTTAATTTGCTCAGTCGCACGACGACGACGGACGGACGGACGGACGGACGCGAGAGCGAAAACGAATAATGTGATAATGATAAAAATAAATAAACGCCGCCGTTGTCGTCCAGTGAAACACGTCATCAATATCAAACACTGGCTGTATAATGTACATACGAGTTAAGTGAGTTCAGGCCGTAAAAACAAAGCCGAAACGGTCAATTTTGAACCGTTTATTGAAATCACGTTTTTGTAAATTATTTTCATTTTTATTAACCGCTCAATTATTAACTGTTTCGGTGTTACATGGACACAAATATGTACCTATTATGCATGTTATATTTTTCATTTCAATCAATTTATTACGGTACTCGTACACACACACACACACACACACACACATTGCCATAAATATTAATTGTACATTTTGACACTGATGTTACCGAAACTCATATTCACTGAATTCAAAATACTTTTATTTTAACGCCATTATTTACAGTTTTAATTTCGAACACGACTTTGATGAATTTATTGAACAAGAAAAAATAAATTTTTGTTTTTATTTTAATAATTGTTACAGTAAAAAGTGTTTTCAGTATAGCGTTTAATTACTATCCTATTAATTACACTTACCTAATAATTATTAATTCGTAATATTTGTGTGTTGCTTAGTTTATAATATAAAGTGTACGAGTAAAAATATATTTGATTTGTGTACTTTTTCCTACGTTAGGAGTTATAAATTTTTTTCTTTTACATTCTGAATGGAGCAAAGAAGTCTTTACAATGGTGTTTATTTATTTTTATTTTTTTTTATTCTTCTTATGTACCCGTACAAGTTTTCTCATGCGATTCCTTGTCCAAAAATTTTAAATATTAACTTTAGAATCGGAAATTGTTACGTGGCCAAATACTTAAATTCACTTACAAAAGAAAAACTAAACAATCTAATATATTTTTTATTGAGCGAAACAACGGAATGTAAACAATGAAAGAATATTTTATTTATTTATGTTTTAATTTTGTTATAACATATAATATTATTCTTAAAACGACGAGAAATTTATATTCTGTCTGTATTAAATGTGTTAATTTTATCGCAACCTTGTTTTCGTTTTCGGTTGATCCCAATAGGTAGTCATTTCTTTGCGCGTCATTGATCATATTATGTCAAGCGTGGAACCCCCCGCCTACTCGCTGTATTTTACCATTAAAATATAAAAAAAGAATGTCTAAACGTTTTTTTACTGGCGACGCCGGTTACGCATACAAACTATACGCGTTTCAGTAGTAATAAATGCGAAGCGCGTGATGAATTCGGACGTCCCGTATACGTAATAACCGCTCGAGGTTTTTTTGAACCGCTCAAGGTGTGGAACGAGGACAATCGTTTTGACGTGTTCGCTTGTTATGATATTTCGCGTTTCCGTTCGTCGTACCAGCATATTATTAAAGGAAAAATCGGGAAAATCATGACTAGAGGAAAACACAATTTTTGAAAGCCACTAGTTGAAATATTGCGCAGGAATTTCGGAAACGTATATTTTTTGTTATAATTAAAAATCCCCTTCTTTCCTCCTAGAAAACATTTACGCGGCGGCCGTTGTGGTGAATGAGCATAGATCAAAATTTCTGCTGTCCTGTCAAAATTTTCTGTACTTGAATTAGACTAGACTGAATTTGACTAACTTTGGAATAATTACAGAATTTTCGAATTACTGTTATTCAAAATAATTATTAATCCTCGCTATAATGAACTTTACTAATACGTACCTATGTACGAGACCTAAAATCTCAAAAGTCGTCCTTTTGAATTATTTTTAACAAGAGTTTAAAGTAAGAATTTCTATGAAACTGAACCTTTTCATAAAAAATAACGATTCATTTTCATCCAAAACCTTAATTATATTTAATAATAATATAAAAATATATATATATATTTTTTTGATTTATATTAAGGTCTGTATTTTATTTTACAATAATATTTTCAGTAAATTTTTTACCTATAAAAAGAAAATGTTCATAAAGTGTTTAAATGCATAATTACGGCTCAAATTTGATGAGAGTTTTTTTTTTTTTTTTTTGTTATTATTTCATAGCATTTGCAATTTAATGATTTAAGGGTTTAAAATTGTTTATAAACTATAACTTGTTTATAGGTATATTTACATTTAAATTTTCGACAATGATTAGTTTAATGTTTAAACGATTACTAGCGATAAGTGTTTCAATAAATTGCATAACATGGCGAAATTGCTCGTTCAAACGAATAATGAAATGAATATGAATTATTCTGATGTTTTCTGTTATTAAATAATGCGTTAAACATATTCAATTTAAAATTGACAATTACACTGTTTCATAGAGTTAACTGAAGCTTCGTTCAAAATCGTTTCTTTAAAAATCATCTCGTATACCAAAAGTATGGGTATAATTTGTCAAACATGTCTCAGGATTTTTATTTGTAAAATGTTTTCACAAAATAACGTAATTTGGGTGGAAAAAAAGAGGATTAAGCTAAAAATCCGTTTAATGGTAAAATAAATGCAATATTAAAAGTTTTTAGCGCATATTTTAGGGTTTTTAAATTTTTTCTAATATTTTTCTTTTATTAATTTGCTATTTATTGCTAATTAGCGGTGGAAACAATGAAAACAATATTGTGTTAAAAACACTTTGATACATTAATAAAATCATTCGCAGTGATCAACAGATTTAGAACCTCATAAAATGATAAACTTACAGTCATTAATGTGAGTGAACAACACTTTTTGAGTTTGAGTATTTATTTATCAATACTAATTACAGATATGCATTAAAAAAAAAATTTTTAATTTAAACTTTTAAGTAAATTTTCAGGTGTTTCTTGTGATTGAAAAAATATACAAAAAAAAAGCGTTTTTCATTTGAATTTTTTCGAGCGTATTTTTGAACTATTAGAGCATAAATTATAGCACAAAAATTGTATTGATACTAATGAAAGCTGCCTTGATTATTACACCATTATGTTCAACGATATAATAAGGAGCGTTAGCGGATTATTTCTCGAGTATAATCACCCCCCGAGGACGTTTTAATTCGCCCGATCCGCGCGCCGCCGATTTTGTATTTTTACTTAGGGATCGTCCATCAACAAATTTTAGTCACTACCCGTTGCCCCGTTGATTGATTATATTATATTGCCGTGTAGGCCGTATAAGGGGGGGGGGTGAACGGAGAAAGAGCGTATAATCAATTTAGGATCGATTTAAGGCGGTGAAGACTGTGAAGAGTGGTGTGGAACCGACAAAAATTAACCGTTCGCACTAGCCATTTTCCCAAGTCTTTTCAAGTGTGCCGAATTCGTATCTAATTACCGGCGCGGAGCGAGGGAAAAAACTTCTGTGGGCGAGAATCAATCATTCAACACGTTCACACACCCTTTGGGTCGTCGTTCGAGTTAAAAAAGTTTCGTTTCGACGATAATAAGGAGCGAAACTCGTTTTGTTCAACACGATGATAAAATATTTATTTTTATACGCATCAAAATAACACTGCAGTGCGTTAATTAATCGATTTCATTATCAATTATTATTTTATATCGTAATTATTTACCTATAAAAATACCGATCATACTTCGCTTGGCACCATGGGTGTTCTCCGTTCCTCGGGTGAGACTTGGTGGACGAGTTAAATTTTTTAAAGAAACGATAATCACATTTCTTCAGTAAAAAACGATTCTGAGCAGAGCTTTCGTTATTGTGGTTATTAACGTATAAAACGACGTATATCCGCACCATGGGTATTCTTCGAGTGAAATACTCTCGGTCAGTGTGTGTTGAATCTTAAAGAAACGATAATCACATTTCTTTAGTAAAACGATTCTGAGTGTGGAGCTTCAGCTAATATACAATAATAGTAACAACAATAATCAGTAAAACACGCTTTAAAAATATTCATATTGTCGAATATGCGACGTTAAATTTTATTTATCTACTACGAATAAAATAAAAAAAATCTTAACTCGGAGAAAAGACAGTTAGATTTTTACTACACGAAACTTTTATTTAAACAATTCTTATTGGGTGTTCATTAACATTGATTATAATATTATGTTTAAATGATTATAGTAGAAATTTAAAGGTGCACTTGAAAAAGTCCTAGTTGCGCCACTGTTTCGTAATTAAAGGGCGTAAAATGAAAACGAAAATAAACGTCACGTCAGCCATAAGCAGTACTATGATACTCGCTATAGTTACAACGACGGCGACACAGCGCGTGGACATTTCGCATAATATTATGTTGAAACGTATTCAAATCCCGGATCCGTCGTTTCCCACGGGTGACTGTGTACCCGAGTACGCGGGGGGCCGTTTAATTAAAAACGAATTCAAAACGAAAACAAACGGTTTGGCTAACACTCCGGTCTTAAATAATACACGTCAAAACGAACGATATTGTGTTCGTTTCCCGCCGCGCCGTCGGAAGAAAAAAAAAAAGCGCCCATCATGGTTTCCGTCCGACGTACACTCATTATTTCGACGTGGTTATCTGTGTGCGAACACTCGCGATAAATGTTTTCATTCGAGTTCACTTTGAACGCATTTACCGGTGGGGGGGGGCTGAGGGGGAGGAGGAGGGTCATCATCATTTCCGATGCAGCGGTCGTAACAATTCCCAATATATTATTATATTATTATATAAACGCGTATACACGCGTCAATTTTATTATATTTATAAAGTCGTGTCGGGTGAAAAGGTACAAATAAATAGAAAGTACACGTGTTTTTATCACTGTAAAAGTCTTCAAAAACGTTCGTTTATTATTATTTTATTTTTATTTTTATTGAGTACCGAAGCTTCACAAAGTCGGTAATTAGATTGATCAACAACCATCGACGAGATAGGTACCTGTTTTTTTTTTTTTCCGAAAACTTTATCCAGTCTGCAATACAATACTGTTGTTCATAACGAAAATCAAACTTGGTAAATTGACTTTTTCCACTAAAATTTTCTGTAGTTTTTCCTTTATTTGAAAAAAATCATTGATATCTTTAAAAAATTAG
This sequence comes from Stegophylla sp. TES_Ste_2020, assembly GCA_025469315.1. Lineage (NCBI taxonomy): Eukaryota > Metazoa > Arthropoda > Insecta > Hemiptera > Aphididae > Stegophylla > Stegophylla sp. TES_Ste_2020. Next base: position 6,422 of record JAIPRM010014597.1, read on the forward strand.
TTCCTTAGAGTATCGTGTCATAAACGTTATTGTTAAACCAGCAAATTTCTTCGCTACACTCTCAGAATCTAGATTATAAATATAATATGAGTATACGAATTAAAGTTAAAAGAGCAATTAAGAAATATTACGAATTGTATGAGAAGAATTTATTTTTATTAATGATTTTTTGAACAGTGCCATAGAAGCTTGACTACTATAGTTCAGGCAATTTAAAGTAATTTGAATTAAAATTAAATACTTATGTGGTTAGGGTTACGGACGCGTGGCTATGTTAAATGAGTCAAAAGGTGGCCGATCGCAAATTTCATTGAAAAGTGTGTTAATCGTCTACTATGTACACTAATACCTGATAACTATAATGAAAAATTTATTTCAGAGTTAAGACAAAATAACCAAAACTGATCTCGTGAAATTGTAGTTTATATCATATTATACCGTATTTACTAATGTGTTTGTAGTTTGGAAAATTTATTTGGAAATAAGAAAAAACTCTGTTCAGAGTGCCAAGTTAACGAAATTTTTGATTTCTAAAGATGCTAGATGAAACTTTTGGAAGAAATTTACTTTTCGAATGAGTGTTTATTCTGTTTGTATCACATTATTGTTTTTAATGTGTGAAAAATTTAAGTTTCTAGTTCCTTCAGTTTCGGAGTGAACTTACTAAAATCGATTTTATTAAAATTTTGGCAGTTTTCTCTTTTTTTTTTTTTTTTTTTTGGAAAAATTATCTCTTGAAAGTACCACCAGAATGCAATTTTTTATTTTAAAAGTAAGTGCATCAATCTTTTGGAAAAGTATTTCCATACAAAAAAGTGTTTGAAAAAAAAAAAAAAAAAAAATGAAGAAAAAAGAAAATATAAACACCATAGTGTAGAATAACAAGTTTCTTCGTTCCATTCAAAATCTAAAATACAGGTGTAATTATCATAGCGATGAATGGTGTAACAAAAAAAAAAAAAAAAACAACTCAGTTAATTATTATTTTGTCATCACAACCGCTAAATCTCAGCAAAGCTTACACGTATGTCGTATACTAGTCCACGATTCATCACGTCCTCTGAGGAATTCTAATCAATCAAGTTGTGATCTCGAATGCGATCCATTTCGACTCTAAACATTTTTACTTTTTAGTGACGAGTGTAATTTTTTTCTTCTTTCATTTAATTGTATTGTTACTCATCAAATTGTCTCGACAGTAGTTGACGACATAGCGACGCGATAAACGCACCGAGAAAACTTGGGTAATGTCAATAATAACTCTTAAGAGGAACACAAATATATACGATGAAGCGCTGGAACTGACCTGAATTCTCGGGAACGCGGAAGACACATGTGAGCATGTCGTCACATATTATGAGAAGTTTGTATTCTACAACAAAGGAAACTTTTCCAAATTATTAAACGTGTCTCGGAATTGAATTATCAAGTGCTAAAGAGATTATTAAGATGCTGTACATTGTAGTGCATAACTTACGTTACGAGTTGGAATTCTTGAATTATTTTAATATCTTCTCGGAATCGCTAAGACGCGTGTAATGCTTGATTAATAGTAATAATTAAGTCGATAAAAATGGAAAAATAAACACCGGCGAGTTTTCAGTCAATAAATAACGATAATTTATTTAGCCGAACACACGTTTTCGTTTGATATTATGATGATAGCGTTGATTTCGAGTCAGTAATTAAAATACGTTATTTAATTAACTCTGTAGTTTGAATATTTTCTTGCACCAACAGCAACGTAGAGCATTGAATCAAATTCGAATAGAAAAGTGTAAATAAATGAAATTAGCTTGCATAATCGGATTTAATATTCTATATAAACTGTATTCGATTTTAAAGTAAAATTCCAATTGACTTAGTATTTAACGACTGTATTATTTTAAAATGTGTAGGGTTTAAAATTTAATCCAATCAGTACAACGTTGATGACCGATTTTTATAATTTTTCGAGTTTAGTCGTTCAACAACGTGGGAACTCGTAAAATATTTGGTTAAATTCTTGGACTTGAATTTTCTGAGCTATTTCAGAAAACTTTTTGTTTTCCAATATTTTGCTTCAAAATTGTTTACTAGTTTGTTTATTATATAGTTTCTTTTTATAATGAGAGAAACTTCCAGCATTTTTTCTCAATGATTTTCTTCTCATTTGTAACTTCACAAACTTTGTTCGGTTTTTTTTTTTTTTTTTGGTATTTTTTTGCCATTTTAGGTCATTTTGGTTCATCGTATAGTATTTTTTTTCATCAAATTTTCTAAATATTTATTGAACATAAGACATTTGTCTTCACACAAATATTTTTACTTTACACAAGTTGTATTGGGTATACACACAGGTTAGATATTTGCTAGTAATATCCTAGTTTTAGAATATTTCATATACTAACTTTGTGTCAGTGTGTAAGTATTATAACGTTCGATGAAAAATTACAATCTAATTGTGAATCACAAGGAACCCTTGTGATTGTCGTGTGGAACCCCTAGGTCCCAAGGAATACACTTTAGGGTCATTGCTATACGCAACGTTTTCATTAATTTTTATTACCCGTTTTTCTACTACGTTTTTATTATTATCGTGTGATAGTTTTCGATTTTAAACATAGCATAAGACAAGGGTTCTCAACCTTTTGAGGTTCATGCCCCCTTTTATACTATTATATGAGATCACGCCGCCCCCTTCCCACTACTAAAAGATTGAATTTTAATATGTTATTTACATTATAAATATAACACGAATAAAATAGTTTAATAGTATTCTTCAGATTATTGAAAATACAATTATACAAAATACTTACAAAAAAAAAAAAAAAAATAAATAAATAAATAATAAAAAAACAAAACATATATATATATATATATATATATATAGATAACCACAAACAACATTATGTTTTGTGGTAAAATGTGGTTTCATGTGAATATTTTCACGCCTCCTCTGAAATTTTGTGACGTCTCCCTGGGGGGGGGGGAGGCAAGCCTCCCGGGTTGAGAACCCTTGGCATAAGACATCATACTCGATTATTTTTCGTTTTTAATCCGGCTTATATTCGTGTAAGATCTAAATCCGCTCTAGCGAAACTTACAGAATATTAATATTATATGTTGCATGTCTGAAGACGATTAATTAACGTCATTTGGATTATTTGATTTATGCCATACCATATCAATAACGCGTGTTAACACACACTGAAAGGTCTTGTTCGAAATACATGTTTCGCATTGAATTAATAATGCGAACATTAATACTTTAGTGTTTGTCTTTTGGAGCAGTTAATCCCGCGCGAATGATAATATTTCCTTACGATTTGTAAACATCGGCGTAATCGCATCGCCACGCCGCCGCGCCGTCGTACGTCGCAAATCGCCGAGTAATTATTACGCACTATAAAATCTATCTAATATTATATCATTATTAATATTATTATAAGTTACTCCGTTCGTTATGGTATTATTACGCATCGTGCTGCGCCTATTTCGTCGTCATTATTATTATTATAATTTAATCGAGATGATCGACATAAAAATGCGATCGGTGATTATAAAATATTACGTGTCGATCACGGTTCATTCGTTTACGGCGGCGGCGGGTACTTACATAAGCGTAATTTTCGATTTATTCGTCTCTATCAAAATACACCGCCCTTCTAGTTTTATTTTATTCGATGTGTTAATGTTTTTATCGTATTTCATCGCAAATGTAATGACTGTGCTAATGATATTATGTAGGTTGGTAATCAGTGTTGTGCAGTGGTGCATTTAGAATTTTTGCACCCCGGGGCGAAATAATTTTACCATCCCCCTCCCATTAAATTGTCGGTAGTCTTTCAAACCTCAAACTTTCCCTCTTAACCCTAAATTAACAAAAAATGTGCCTTTTGCTTATTTCGAATAACATATTTTTAAAATGTATATTCTAGGGGGTTTAACAGCATATAATATTTCAGTGTTTTATTCAATTAAAAAATTATACCAAATAAGTTATATATATATATATATATATTATGTTAAAATATCTTACTTCTTCATCCGTAGATATAAATATCCAACGGTTAGAAATGTCTTATTCGATGTAATAATAATAAAAAAAAAAACCGGACATACTTCGCACGACGGGTGTACTTCGCACGACGGGTGGTATTCTCTTGACGGGCATATTAAATTTTAAAGAAACGATAAATCATTTCTTCAGTAAAACGATTCTGAACAAAGGAAATTAATAATATAAGAAAAAAAAAATT
>JAIPRM010014598.1:0-10660 GCA_025469315.1 Stegophylla sp. TES_Ste_2020
CAATAACTTTTTGAAACCCGATTCGCCTCTAGATTGTACTTTAAAGAGGTCATTTATTGAATTTCTCAATTCTTCAATGTTTTTTTTGGAAAAAACTAACCAAAATTTGACAAAAACTACTCAAAAACCATCATTTTTTGATCAAAATTTTATGAAAATTTAAACATGGATAGAAAATCCTATAAAAAAGATTTTAGCGCAAGAAAATTTTGAAAATGTGAAAAAAAATTTTGGACATTTTTCGAACATTTTTTTTTTTTTTCTTATATTATTAACTTCCTTCGTTCAGAATCGTTTTACTGAAGAAATTATTTATCGTTTCTTTAAAATTTAATACGCCCGTCAAGAGAATACCACCCGTCGTGCAAAGTATGTCCGGCTTTTTTTTTTTTTACCTATACATTTCGCTTTAATTGCAAATAATATTTTATTGACTGGGAAAAACCGCCCAGAAAAAGTGGTAGCGGTAATAGTATAATTTTATTTCTGTGATAACCGGTAGCGGCAGCGGGACGGGTCGATAAATTAATTTGCGAAGCGAAAAAAAAAAAAATAACGCGTTTGCCAAAAATCTAGAGGACAATACTATGTGTATTTATAATATTTGTATACTTAAGGGCGGTTAATAATACGGGGGCGATGAATTGACGTGCAACGCGTTTTCGATACGAAATTATAATATAAAGGCGTACGATTAAAATAAAAAATAATAACAATCCCTGAAAAATACAAGTTTTCCCACCCGTGGTCAATCTCCGACATATTTCTAGTGTGTATAATAGTATGATGTATTTGGTTTTTGTTTTTTTTTGTTTTTCACAAAAGAAACAATATTTTTTTTTTTTTTAATAAAACTAATAAAACTCGTTCAAAAAGTTTGATTTGATGACAAATGCATTTTTTTCCTTTAATCCTTTGCAATCTTCTCTAAACTAAAAATTCGTTTCATACCTCCCTGATACAGAATATGAAAATTTAATTTTGATTTTTTTTTTTTTGCATATTTTTTGGTTATAATTGCATTGTTTTTGCTTTTTAAAGTAATTTTTTTTTTTTTTTAATTTTTACGTCATTATTTCATTTTACAAGTCATTTTTTTAATAAAATTAAGACTTGCAGGAACGATTTCACATTTTTAAAAATATTTTTATCAAAATTATTAATGAGATTTTGTTACAATAATTACATATACTTTGTTGGTAGGATAACTAGGTGTTCAAACTGTATCCATACAACTTAATTATACAACATCGAGAATATTATATATTTTATAAATTGTGTTCAATCAACCCGATAATCTCTTTGTCAATATAACGCGACGTCAATATAAACTCAATTTTGAATATAATATGTTTGGACACTTACAATTACATATTTTTCAATTTGTATTTAAGCAATTTTTTTAGGTAATTTTTTACTGTCATTTTTTACAATTTTTAAGGTCGTTAAAGCATTTTTTCGGGGTCATTTTTGGTACTTTTTTTAGGTCATCAACATCCCGTCTCTAATAAAATAATATTCGAAAACACTGCTGTTGTGTCCGCGATATAAAATTATTCAAAAATCAAAAATTCCTTATCGCCGCGCGCTTGTTGTACCGTGCCGAGGAGGCCTGAAGACCGCGGCGCCGGCGCTTGTCGACGGGTAATAAAACGTGCGGACGACCTGCGGCGGTAATTGATTGTGTTCGGAAAATCGACATCCGCGGTAGCGGCGGCGCGCGTCGGTGGTGGTGTCCTGCGTCCTGCCCTGCCCTGCCCTGCCCTGCCGCCGCCACTACCGACCGCGGAAGTGACTGTCACCGCCACCACCACCCGCAATCGGTCGACCGTAAACCACCACCACCACCGCGAGTGCAGCATCGGAGGCAATAACATCAACATCCCGAACATCAACAACAACAACAACAACAACAACATCAACATCAACACAGAGCAACAACAACAGTTCGCCCCGCCGCCGCGGCCGCACGAGCGAGATGTGGCGCGGCGGCGGGTGGTGGGCGGTTAACCAGTCAGCCGCCGCGGTGGACGACGTCGTCTCCGCGCCGCCGCCGCCGTCGACGGCACCGCTCTCGGGCCACGTGCTGTGGCGGCGGCGACGGTCAACGGCATAGTCAGTGACTGCGCGTGGAAAAAAAAAAACCGGGTGGAAAAAAAAACCACGTGGACACGCGTGTCTGCTTAACACACCGCAGTCGCGGTAGTAGACTGGTCGTCGCGACGTTGGATTCGAGCCTGGAGAGAAAGAAAAAAAAACCACGTGCTGTGCTAATATCGAGTGACTCTGCGTACACGCGAGTTGTTTCTTCCGGTGTCTTTTTTCTTTTTTTTTTTTTTTTTAATTCTGAACGAAGTGAAGAAACTTATGATTTTACAATGATGTTTATTTTTTTTTTCTCTCTTTCTGTAAACACTTTTTCGTATAGAAATACTTGTCCGAAAGTTTCGATCAGTATCTCTATAGAACCGGAATCGTACCCAGATGGTTCCATTAGAGAAGTCATTTTTCCAATTTCTCAATACTTTTTCCAAAAACGGGGAAAAACTGTCGAAAAATTGACGAAAACGGCAAAATACGCAATTACCGAAATTTCCGTAATATTGAAAATTACTTTTTGACATAACTTCTAAAATAATCCAGCTAGGGACTTGAAATTTTCACCAACCACTAAAAATAGCTACGAGAACATTTCATAAAAATTTCAAAAAGATTTGATCAATTTTGAGTTAAGTACAGCATTTGGAAAATTTCGGAAATTTCTCATTTTTCGTTAGTTTTTATGTAATAAAATTTTGGATTTTTAATATTAAGACTTGAAAATTTAATATGACCTTACTGACATATATGTCTAATTGATCTGAAAAATCTCGAAAATCGTTAGTCAACTTTTTTTTTATAATTATTACTATGCTTCTTAACAAAGCAACAAGTAGTTGCGAAATAAAGTATCTGTGGTACACCAGCTGTAATACGGTTTCTTTATTACCTACAACTGTCTTAAACTCATATTACCGATACAGTCATAATCGTTTAATTTATTAAATTTTTTTGAAGAAATATTCCCTAGAGGTTTGGGAATATTCCTAGTGGCACATCATTAGTTGCAGCTCAACAATTATCACAATATAATACTACGGATTTGTTAAAACAAAATATATTATAATATCGTAACAACACCTCGACTAACTTCACTTTCATCAATCGGTTAAATCCGAATCTGAAAAAAAAAATTAATTAAACCGGTTACAACCAACCCTAACAGATATTTTTTTCAAAACGGAATTAAGTCGTCCCTAATGTGGTAATTTATGTATTCGTTTTATATTCGATCGTTCCAGTATCTAATATGTATCTGAAATTGAAAAACGATAAATACAACAGATTTAGACAGATTGCTCACACTTTAATTTACATTTTATGTTTTTATTTTATTTTTATTTTTTACGCAAAGTCTGACAGAAAGTCTAAAAACATAAATTTTATATTTTTAAAAGTTTTTTTCGTAATTTATTCCACAACAGAAACACTATTATAGGCAAGAAAAAAGTTTCGCGAATCGTAAACGATCAATATTTATTTTCTTTTATATTATAAAATGCATAAATACGGGTGCATTTTATCGTTTACGTAATCGTCTTTATACGAAAATATTGGTTCTTCTTTTCGCCGTAAAGCGCGTCGGAAGACGGGTGACGTAACTTAGGACCAAATTGATGCGGTCGCCAATATATTTTTTAATTTGTTTACAGGAAACCTATACGCGCTCATTTCCTGTCTAAGATCTAAATGAAATAAAATTAATAAAATTTCACAATAATCGAACTAAGTAGTAAAACATCATAGTTTTCTTATCCTCTCGTTTTTTTTTTTTTTTTTTTTTGTTCCAATTAACAATCGAATTAAAATAATATAATAGTGATAACAAATTAATTACACATCAGTTGGAGGAAAAACGATTTTTTATTTATTTTTTCTAATAAATGAATATACAATTTTATATGTTTCTGCATTATTGACATAATATATCGTTCAGAAAAAATGAATAACAAAATGATTTTAACGAATTATTCAATCCGTGAAATATAGATTTGATTTCGTATTTTGCCATTTCTCGTGTCAAACAAAATCAATAACACTTAGTCATCTATGAGGAGACTAGTTCGATACTATTCGAATCGAATAGCGTCAGTTTTTTTTTCAAATATTAAAAAAAAATTCTTGTTGATTGTAGCTGATCGTTTCCCATTTGCTTTATTTATATTCATGACTCATTCGAGTTGTGTTTGGTAAAGTACCCAAATATTATCGCTCAACAAATTCAGAGTTCAACAGCTCCGTCGCAATGATCACAAAAAATACTGAAAAGTATCTCAAAAAGGAGATGTTGTCTCTAATGTCATATAAGTTTAGGCATAATCTAGCCAAAGTAAATCACGAGTATAATACCCGATATAAAGAGTATATTAAAATCTGTGTTCCTATTTTTAAAAAAAAAAAACATTTGGCCCAAAAAGTTCTGTATCCACAGCTAATCAGTTATGTAGACAATATGGGAGTTGCAAAAAATTTGTCCTACATATTGTTACGAATATATTAGTGTAAATTTTATTTTGTTTTTGCTAAATAAATAAATTATTATTATTATATATATATACAAACTGACAATAATTATTGTGTATTAACCCGCTCAGAATCGTTTTGTCGATGAGCAAATAATTAGTTACCGTTTCTTCGAAATTCCTTACCTATATATTATTCACAACAGTATCCCACCCGCGAACAGTGAAGAATACCCACGGTGCGATGGTGTGTGTGTCCCGCTTATTTTCTTTTACACGCGCATAATAATCATTACGCGGAATGCACTCCGGGCGCCGGCGCCTTGTTTTACACGCGACTCCATCATCGTCCACAACGGTTATTGTTATTGTTTTTGTTGTTGCTGTATATTGTTTCCCCGAGTCGATTCCACGGAATTTTCTCAATTTTCCCGTACCCCCCCCCCGCCCGAAGGTGGTGTGCAGGTTGTTGTTTTTCCCGAAGAGCGTACTGCTATATTGCAATAATAATAATAATAATAATAGTTTCGGTAGCTTACTACGACGGTCACGGGAGAGAAAGGGGAGGTAAAAAGGCTGATTCGATAGTGGTGAAATTAAACCGCGTTGTAATTACATTTGGCAACTCGAAACTGCCAACTCTTATAGGTTAGATACCTACGGCCGTAGGTACCTAATTGTTTTGGTGTTTTTATTAGTGTTTTTGAATAATATTATTATAATATTATTGTGGTGCGTAGTATAATAGGAACCAGAGAGAAACTCTCTGGTGATAGTCCGTGTCTTGTTTTGATAGTACACACCCTTTGAGTTTATAAATTGAAAATAATTAATTTCGTATCCGCTACAGACACACTCTCTGTACGCAGTACATCCATCGAACGATAATAACGACATTATTTTAAATAATATCAAACACAATACTACACTACATTATAGGGTGACCATACGTCCTGTTTTGTACAGGATTGTCCTTTATTTCGGCTCTGCGTCCTGTTGTCCTGATAAAATTCTCTCGGGTCGTTTTTTGTCCCTTAATTTCAGGTCTGTCCCATATTAATCCCGTTTTTTGATTTTCTGTTGGTTTTTGAAATGAAATTATTCAATAAAATAATGTAAGAATCTAGAAATCTTGTGGATACCATTAAATAAAATATTATAATCGTAAAATTAATTTACAAGTTTTTTTTTTTTTTTAGAAAGTAAAGTATACAATATACATGAATAAAGGATTTGAAGAAATTTTAAAAAGTATCGATTTAGTTTAATAATTATGTTATTTTATGTTTTTCAAAATAATATTTTTATGTGTTTAAATTTAATCTATAATATAGGTAGTTTAAAAATTATACTCTTTCACGATTCAAAAACATAAAATATATAATATGTAATAAATACTTATTTATTTAAAAAATATTATGAAAAATATTTTTGTACTGTATTTTATTTTCTTAAATATGGTCACCCTATACTACAACACTGTGTACAATATTATTATTTTAAGGTACGAACGAATAAATATTATTTAATATTAATATTTACAATAATATTCGCGGTGTAAAATCGTTTTTTTTATACATTAACGAGTAATTAATCCTAATAATAAAAATTACGTTTAGATAATATTTTCTCATAATATGTAGACGAGGTGCCATTATAATAAATTTATGAGAGCGATAAGTCGGTTGCAGCGCGCAGCGTTGTAATTGTTGTTGTAGTGCGTAATATTAATTGAACATATTTATTCTAAATATTTTCTATCGTAATTTGATCTATTGTACATTTTTTTTAATTGTCACGTAATTTCAAATGTTCTATTATTTATCATTTATCCGTATTTTGTATAAATATACATTAAAACATTTTTCGGTAGTTTCCGTGCCTTTTCTACATACAACAAATATACGTGCCATATCTATTATCCCCACCCCTTTTGTTTTACACAATATTATGTTTATATTATATTTATAAACGTATTATTTTTATTCCTCGTGTTAGCTTTACAGCGTGTTTTCCCCTCATACCATCAATATTACCTCCTTATACGCTATCGTTGTCATAGCTGCTAATGATGACCAAAAACTCCCCCCACCCCACTCGTTCGAAGTTAAAAATATTCGAAGCAATCACCACCGCGCGCTATCTATAGTAAAGTATACAATAATATTGTATTATATTACATTAAAACGATTAAAACAACAAAGAAAACAAAAAAGTAAAGAAAGATTAAGTGAAGGATAGACAAGAAAGCCGCCGGACACACTTCGCACCATGGGTATACTACGCTCCTCGGGTCAGATAGTCTTTGAGGGTTCGTTGAATTTTAAAGGAGCGATAAATCGTGTCTTCAATTATACGATTCTGAGCGAAGTATGTTAATAATATAAAGAATAATAATAGTCGTCGTTTTCAACACACCCACCAAGAGTATCTGACCCGAGAAGTGAAAAATACTCATGATGCAAAGTGTGTCTGATGACCTTCTTGCCTATACTTTACTCATATTTGTTTTACTTTACTTTAATTTCATTTTTTGTATCCAATAAATAAAGAAAAAGAAAAAAAAGACAATTTTACTAAAAATAAAAAATAAAATGTTGATGAAAAAAAAGTGTTAGGAAAAAATTCCACTTAAAATTTTAAACAGTTATTTAAAACAGAAAAAAAATTGTCTACCTATAATTTTTATTAGTTAATAAATAGTAAATAAATTATATATTTTAACAATCGGTGTAATGGAGTGAAAAAAAGATTTCAAATCTAAAAATAATGACTAAACATTCATTGTATGAAAAACAGTTGCTATGGGTTTACTCATGAAATATAAAAAAAAGCATTGCAATAATAAATTTTATGAAATAAGTACCTAAATAAACCTTTCCTAAAAAATGATTATCCAACCAAATAAATGTTATTATTTTTTTTTTTTGTCATAGGGGAGGGGGGTTGCTACACACAAAATAATATTTGTACATACGAAATAGCTTTTTTGGTTTTAAACTCGATTAAATCATGATTTACAAATGTTTAAAACGTTTGAAAAAAATCGGACATATTTCGCATTATGAATATTCTTCCTTCGTTAACAATGTGAGCGTGGTGGATGTGTTAATTTTTAAAGGAAGTTTATACAAAATAGATTTACTTGAAAATTATGAAGTTTATTATTATTGTTAAAAAAAAAAAAATACCTTTTTTTCCTTAACAGTCAGTTTTTAATCTGACTATTAACTGAGAACAGGAGAAAAATATTTTGATAAAAAAAAAATTTTACAATAGAAAAAATGTTCACATATTAAAAGTTTTCTTTCACCAAAATATTTTTCATATTTCTGTCCATCTGTAGTTAAATTTTTTTAAAGTTTGAATTGAAAAAAAAAGTTGAAAAGCAATTTTTGACAATTTCGGAAAAACTATTGAAAATTTTTGAAAAATTATCTTTTTAAATTATTCTGAACAAAATTTTGATTATTAAAATCACTATCTTCTTCGCTCCATTCTAATAATTTTAAAAGAATACGTTTTAAACAATATTAAAACTGTCCTATCTGGATAATTAATATACGTTCAATTTATTATCAGCTTACAGATTTCTTTCGCAAGATTTCCATCGTTCACAAACGATATTACCAAATACGTCGTGGGCCCAGATGAAACGTCTTAAAATATAAATATATATACATATTACAATAATATCACCTACCTTATATATCATATAGTACCTACTACATACACACACACACACGTCTACTTAATTATTTGATTATCCTTCGACTTAACAAAAAAAAAAAAAAGAGAGAGAGAGAGAATGACCGAGCCGGTAGGTATCGCGCGCGCTTTTTATCATCATGCGTGACGATGACGTGTGTTTACACTAAGATTTATTATAATATTGTATATTCGTGCCACAATAAACTGGTATTAAAATGTATCTTTTAATAGGTTGATTATAAAATATAATAATATGCTAATGACGTATAAACGATCAATGATTTTTTTACACGAACGTATGCCCTTTCTGGGGATTTCCGTGGGGATCATTTGCAGTAGTCTTGTTGATTTTCCAGAGAAATATTAAAAACTCGATTTTTCTTCTTTTGTCCCGACGACGATTTAAATTGTTTTCAAATTATGATTTAATTATGTATATTATATTTTATATATTATGAGAGTGGGAGAGAGAGCTCGTATATAGAGTGATGATAATAATATGCCTATTGCCTACCGCCACCGGATAATGCGAATAAAATTGTAATTCCGTAACAGGGAACTTATTAAAAATTGAACTAGTCGAGAGGCGGCGGTCAAACGCGCGCGTACTATACGTGCTATAGTGGTATTATCGTGCATTATTCACCACCCAGGGGATACGACAAACAGGCTTAGCCCTATACCTATATAGCATATTATATATCCAGTTATAACCTCCCCTCTTTTTGTTCTCCCTCTCCTCTCTCTCTCTCTCTCTCACTCTCACTCCTATTGCTTTTTTCTGCGTTCGTATCCATTATCATTGCGCGAAACAAGGTCGAAAGGTTAATGAGTTTGGTAGTATAAGTATAATATATATATATTATTATATATGTATAATTTAATGTAATGATAGGCATAGGAAACTGAATAGTATTATAATAATATATTCGTGTGTTCTATCAAGAGACAATATTATTATTATTTGCCTTATGTCTTGGTGTGTATGTTGATGGGGGGGGGGGCAAGGTGGGCGGGCGGACATCTATATAGAGCCGGCAAGGTGAAGTATTTTAAATAGACACAGGAGAAATCTTATGTACGTGTCCAATATAGAAGGTATACACACAATGTGTTTGTGTTCGCATAGACCCAATCATATATGTATATATATATATATATATGTGTGTGTGTGTGTGTGTGTGTTATAATATTATTATGTACGTGTATTATAATAACGAACGTTATATTATAATAGTGTGGCGACTTGTGATGGATTTACATAAAACAATTTACATAGTACATAATTTTACTGTTCCTACAATAGTTAAATGCCCTGTTTTATTATACAAAATGCTAATGAATATGGTACATTACGACATTCACACACACATACGCACAAGCAAACACGGCGGTAACATAATATTACTGCTTATATTATTATTATTATTATTATTATTTCATTTTTGTTAATAATTTATTAAAATATTATTTTATTATTATTCGACGAAATGCGGTGCTAGCCAATCATTTTCGAACGTAGAATGTTCAAAGAAATATATTATAATATGTATATATATAAGTTATATGAATGAATAATAGTTCATCGAATCGTAAATAAATGATCCACATTTAATATTCTGTGCCTCCCCCCCCCCACCTCGATAAGTTAGGTCGATAGGTAATATAAATGCGATCGATTTGTTTTCAAACCGTATAAAATATAATATATGAATATTATACATATTATAATAGTGTCTATACATTGTTAACATAATATATTATATTTTCAATAAAGTACATATATTATTTTGTATTGAGGTAAAACGCTGGAAGAAACGACGACGATAATATTATGATTGTGTCTTAAAGGTACGGTTTTTCCGAATTTCCGTCGTCGTCGGTTCCAAAACGTTTCGACTTAACTGTAATTCCGTTTAAAACAAAAAAAAAATTCTCCTACACGCATTTTACATTCGTACGTTTGCTCGATAATTGGAGATAAACAATATAATTTATTCATTCGGTCATATCATTTTCCTTCTATATATAATATATATAACTCCTAGACTTTATTTGTATTAAAATTTTATAAAATTCATCCCTTTTTTTATTGTACGGTGTCAATAAACTATACTATTCTGCTTGTGTGTGTGTGTGTGTGTGTGTGTGTGTGTGTGTGTGTGTGTGTGTGTGTGTGTGTGTTGACGGGCGTATTAAATTTTAAAGAAATGATAAATCATTTCTTCAGTAAAACGATTCTGAACGAAGGAAGTTAATTATATAAGAAAAAAAAATGCAAAAATTCGGAGTGCCGGGCTGGAATCGAGCCTGGTGCTGTCACGCACTAGGCCGGTTCCATTACCACTAGGCCGCAACACATAACTTGACAATGAAGGTGAATTAGT
>JAIPRM010014600.1:0-10659 GCA_025469315.1 Stegophylla sp. TES_Ste_2020
GAATTTAGTCGAATAATAAAAATAAGTCTAATAATAATAATTAGTCGAATAATAATAATTAGTCCAATAATAAAAATAAGTCGAATAATAATAATTAGTCGAATAATAATAATTAGTCGAATAATAATAATTAGTCGAATAATAAAAATATTCGAGTAACTAATTAGTCATAAGGTACTACCGACTAAATCGGTAGTAATTAGTCGTTTCTGTCCATCACTAGTTACAACTGAAATGGATCAACGGAGTCTTCGTCGAAAAAACAGAAACAAAACATTTACACAATAACTCATAAATGTAATCTCGACAGACTACCCTCATTCTAGGTATGAGAAAAAACATTCTCAAATGTTATTAAATTTAAAGACTTTAAAGGACAGAAGAATTGATTCTTGTGCCGTGTTTTTTGAAAAACTCTTAAAAAATAAAATCGATGATTCCTCCTACCTTTTGAGTTTAATGAATTTTAAAATAAATCATGTGAAAATAAACTTTTTTACAATTTTTAACACTCAAAAAATATTTAGCATGCTATATATATATAAATTTAAGAATCGAAAAAAAATAAATGGTTTAATTTTGGGCCCCGAGCATTTTTATTGGTGTAAACACGCGCACAACATAAAAGTTTTTCAAACAGCTCTCAGGTCGAAACCCGGTCACACCGAGCGCGGCCAAGGGTTACTGCCTCGTTGGACAAAAGTGTGGGAATTCGGAGTACGTTTCTACCAGTGTTTTTTTAGTAACGTTGCCGCGAAAATTCACAACTTTATCCGACCTCTTAAAGCGATTCGAACGGAACTTCGAAAAAATCCGCACATTTCGAAATTCGCGTGAATGAAAAACATGCGTTTTCGATGTTTAAGAAAAGTTTATTCGAAGAAAATAACAAAATTTTACGGTTTTTTCTTCTTAAACAGCCGTATCGAAGTTGACCAATAAAATTTCGGCATATTTAATTATAATATATGTTTTAGAAATGCCAGTTTCTTCACTGTGCTCAGAATCTTAAAAAAAAAAAAAAAAAAAAAAAAAAAATGTGATGTAATTACATTTCCTTAACACGACATAGAATTACACGTTAAATAAAAATATAAAATTTAAGTGTTGGCTAAAAATTGATATTCAAATGATAGTAGTTTAAAAGTCGATAAGATATCAAAAGTATTATATAACTATTCCCTGATATATATATATATATATATATCTATTATCCTTAGCCGTCAATAATGAATAGTAAATAATTATTATCCTTAGACTCACAACATTCATACTTACAAATCATAAATTTCCTTCATAGTAGCCCTTTAATAATCCATCGTCTCATATTTTTTTATACATAGTACTATGTTAAAAATTTCGTTTACATTTCGAAAACGCAAAAGTGCACGTGATAACTATTAACTTTATAGAAACTAATTAAATATATGGCAACGCTTCATTTAGCTAAAACGTGTGTGAAAACGTATCAAATTTTCGAAATCGCGTTGTAGCTAGCTAATCTAAGTTCGTTTTCGTTTCACTGATACACTGCAGTTTGTGCCGACTTCTAATATTTCCAAAAAATTAAATCACATCATTGTACATTTTTGTAACGATGGGTCCGGGTGGATGCAATAAATCAAGGGTTCTCAAACTGGGGTGGGGGGCGTAACGAAATTTCAGGGGAGGCATGAAAATATTCACACGAAACCACATTTCACCTCAGAACATGAAAGAGTAATATATTGAACTATTATATACGTGTTACTAGGTACCCAAAATATTAATAATTAAAGTCATGATGTATTTATGTGATGTAATAATAACAAAATATATTATTATAATTCAATCTCATAGTAACGTGACCCCATATAATAGTATAAAATGAACCATGAAAAGGTTGAGAACCCTCGCGATGAATAATTATCGTCGAGGCTGACACTGGCGAATTTTCAATTAAACATACCAAAAGTGACAAACCTGTGTGGCTACTATATAGTTTTAAATGCGACTTTAAATGATTTTTGATAGTTTCACACTGTCGAGTTGCTCTAAGTTTCACAAGAATTTGTTGCTAAAAAAAAAAATTATATTTATACGTATTACTCCACTCGAATACTTGCGGTGGCAATAATTGAAAATCGTATTTTTTCTGATGCTGATATTTGATACATCTCATTCCATTGTGCGTGGCTTTTACTGGTCAACCCCAATATATATAATATATAATACACAGTTATACAGTCTGACTAAACGATATTAAAAACCGTAGTAGAGTGCAAAAATATATTAGATTCGAAACGAAGCGAAGCGAACGGAGAGATGATCTAGTGGTCTTACAACTATGTTTTTTTTTTTTTTTTTTCGTAAAACACTTTTTCCAATCGAAAACCTACTCGAACGCTGCGTTTACGTTTAGTGTAGGGTGACCGTACGTCCTGTTTTACACAGGATCGTCCTTTATTTCGGCTCTACGTCCTGTTGTCCTGACAAACTTCTCTCGGAACGCTTTTTGTCCCGCGATTTCGAGTCTTTAATCCAATTTTTCGACTTACTGTTGATTTAAAATTTTTGAAATTAAATTGTTGAATAAAATAATGTATACGAATCTAGAAATCTATTATTTTAATCGTAAAACAACATTTTCAAGAATATGTCGTGTATTGAATATCATATACGTTTCTCTTAGAATATCCCAAATTGTTAAACTCGATCACTGTAAACAAAAAATACGAAATATCAAATAGTGAAGATTAATGTCATAACAGTCGCCATCAAAATGAATCGACAAGTTTTTTTTTAGAAAGTATAGTATACAATAATGTACACGAATAAAGGAATTGAAGAAATTTTAAAAATCAATTTAATTTGTGTTTTTCAAAATAACGTTTTTGTGTTTGACTTTAATCTATAATATATGGTTTAAAAATTATACATTTTCATGATTCAAAAACATAAATATATATGTATAATAAATACTTATTTATTTAAAAAAATATTATAAAAAATATCGTTGTCCTGTATTTTATTCTTTCATTTATGGTCACCATTAGTTTAGTGTATCTTTGTTACATGGAGTAGTAAACTAGCGTTGAAATTTTTCTCTATAAAGAATGTGTTTTTTTTTTTTATATAAATTTTTCTCTATACTTCAACAGTTTTTCCAAAAACTGAGTAAAATCACCAAAAATTTCAGTAAAAAACTAGACTTTCACGAAATATATTTTAGTGTTATTTTGATATCAACTACAAAAAATAACTGTGCTAGATTATATTACATTCAAAAAAGATCTTCAAAAACATGTAATAAATTTTGAAATAAAAATGAAATTTTGGAAATGTTTGGTTTTTTTTAAGTACAAAGTTTGTTACTTTGTGAAGTACAAAAATTCGTTATTACGCTATAGGTACGTCCTTCATAATAATACTATCCTGACAGCGATTCGAGACTCGTTTAAATTTTAGCTAATTTAAACGGTCACCGTAAAAATCTTTGAATATTTTCAAATTTAATGTCTTTGGTTTTTGTCCGACCAAAACAACGATTTACTACGACAGCTGCAAGTAGTGGTATGGGGGGGGGGAGATAAACGGTTTATGAACAACTGTTGCGCGAATAATTCGAGCGTTGTACGTTTGAAGTAAATAAAAAAAAAAAAAAAAAAAAAACGCGCAAAGGAGAACTGTGTAATACACTAGTTTAACAATTAAAACTTAAAATAATAAAACATTGCGTTTATAATATTAATAAAGTTTTTAAATACTTAATATACTGTAAGTTTCTGTATAAGCTCGTATAAGCTTTATGAATGATTATTAAATGCGAAATAGTTTTTAAAACACCTTAAAAATGCGTTTAATTTAATTACTTTTCACTTCGAACAGGGCTAAAAAAAGAAATTCGTTTTAACCGTTATTGCCGTTTTGTACGTTATTCATCATTGTGTACTTACGTATCGTTTTATTAGAAATTAGAACGTTATTAACTGTTTGTGTTCAACTTTATTGGAAATTTGAAAACTATTAATTATTATTTTTTATTACATTAGTATTAATCTTATAACTATGACAACGCGTGTAAAAAAAAATTAATCATAATAAAAAATTAATAATAACATTTTATCATCGCTTTTTATATTTCATAGCATCTTCCGTTATCCGTTTGTTAATTTGTTTCCTCTTTAGCACTTCGTTTTTTGTTTTTTGACTTACCCGCATTTTCGTTTACTGTTGTATTTTGTTGGTGATATTTCAAAAATAACTGTGTTAACTGCTTTTAGTTACGTTTTCCAATTTCAATCGTTCTTTGGCAGTTATAAGTTTATAAATTTAGGGCTAAGGATTTATAGGAGTTAACATATTTTTCGAAAATCATCGAAAACATAGCTAAGTAATATAGAAATGTTGTATACAGTTCTCTTTAATTTGCGTATTCAACTCTTTTTTTTTTTTTTTTTCGATGTAAGTGCATATTTCGGTTATATTTGAATTTTAAGTGCTTATTTCATCTATTTTTCAATATTTAACTTGAGTTTTCTTAGTATTGGGAAAATTTTCCCCCGAATAACTTGAAGAGATTGAATATTTATTTAATATTTTCATTTATATTTAAATGTAAGCTTAAAAAGAATAGAGATTGAAAAAAAAAAAAAAGAGAGAAATTTCATAAATAATAGAAGAAGAACAACAATAATACATATTAAAATACTACATTATACAATACAATTTTTATTATACATAGAGTTTTTACAGTAAAATAAATTTTTTTATAAGAGATTGTTTTAGCAGCATATTTGCATATTTTTAGGGTTTTTTTTTTTTTTTTTTTAGAGCTATAAGTCCCTAGCCCTAGTCATAATCATAACGTTTTCGAGCCCTTTACATATTATAACCACGTGCAAAAACGGTCTTGTGATAATTATTATTTAACTCAAAACCGTTTCCATTATTTTCAAACATAGAACATAAACTAAATAAATACATAATAAAAAAATGAAATATAATACAAGAAGGGAATAATTCAAGATGTTTGTATCTGTGTAATAGTACTTCAGATTGCAGTCGAGCCGCGGCGGGTACGTCGATCCACCAAAGGGTTGAATAAACACGGTACGCCACTCGGGTTTAATTATTATTATTGCTGTAGTACGATGATATATATATATATATATATACATACAAAGGCATAATATTTTATTCAAGTTGTCGCGAGTTCTGAATCGATAATTTTCGAGGAGTTGCACTTGTGACTGTGTTCCACTCAAAACTTCGGCTACCGTTTTATAAATAAACGTATATTACTTATTATTATTATTATTATTATTATTATAATTTTTTTTTTAATTAAGTTATAAAAAAAAAACATTATAGTTTAAAAAAGTGCATTTATCTCTTGCGGTTATTCCGACTTTCCGTTTTTTGTTTTTTTTTTTTTTTTTTATGAGTTATAATACGTGTAAAAAACTGAGAGTTTTTTTTGTTGAGAAATTCAAATCGAAATAATAAAAAGGTTTACAATATATTTTAAAACCACCTAATTAAATAGATTTATGTATAAAACGTATAGTTCATTATTATTTCTTTTTTTATTAAATGAAAATTCGATATTGATATAATCGAATGTTTTAGTAAAGTGAAGATAAGTGTATAGATGAAGAGGTCAATGTTCAGGTTTGGTATATAATATGTTAAAGACATATTTTTATTTTTTCAAAGGATTTGTTATTTATTCACTTTTTTTTTTCTTATTTTTACGTTTGTGTTGTATAAAATATGAAAAATAACCGACTTATATCAGCCACTACATTCTGCTCAATCGGTTTTAATAAAAGTGAAGTCACGAAAAAAATAGTATGATGCTCTTAAGTAGTATGGTTTGGTTCCTTTATGCTCCCCCGCAAGTCCTCACCAATCCTCTACACCCCCTGCCCTCCCAAATCCTCCCTAGGGTCAATCCTCTCTAGAGCCAACCCTCCCTAACCAGACCAAATCAATCCATATCAGTCCAAATCAACTCTTATCAGCCCTAAAATGTCCCTAAAATCATCCCCTATAACCACCCCGACGTAGAAAATCTTCACCGCCCTAGAAAATCATCATACCCCTGCCTAGAAAATCCTCCCTAGGGCCAATTCTCCCTTATCAGACCTAAAATCCTTATCAGTCAAATCCTCCCTTATCAGGAATTTTAGGGCGGATAAGGGAAATTTTGAGCTGATAAGGGAGGATTTAGACTGATAAGGATTTTAGGGCTGATAAAGGATGATTGGCCCTGGGGATGATTTTCTAGGGCGGGGGTGGTGATAGGGGATGATTTTAGGGGCATTTTAGGGCTGATAAAGGGTTAATTTGGACTGATATGGGTTGATATGGTCTGGATAGGGAGGATTGGTCCTAGGGAGAATTTTGGAAGGCAGGGGGGTGTAGAGGATTGGTGAGGATTTGCGGGGGAGCATAAAGGAACCAAACCATACTACTCTCTTATAGGGATTGTTTGAATTTTAAAGAAACGATTTATCATTTTTTCAACAAATTATAAATCATTTATTAATGAAAGGAGGAAGGTTAATTGTAGGTACAGAACAATAATAGTTTTATATTGAGTATTCATTTTATTATTCATAGTGATTGGTTTTACAATGTTTTGAAATTTAAAACTTTAATAATCAAAAAAAAAATATCAGAATAGTTTGATTAAAGATATAACTTATTGTTCTTGACTGCTTGAGGAGGCAGTGTTTCTATGTTTAAAACGTTTCTTGAGAATTTCAAAAAACGACGTGTTTAAAAAACCGTCCAATGCTCTAAAATTCCTAATTTATAACTAGTCGCTGCACCAAAATTTTGCACCAAAGTTTTAGTTTCGTTTTACGAATAGTGTTTCCCCGGTCATTGTCAAACCACTAGCTGATTCTTTCCATAAGTACGTAACATAAGGTTAATAATATTACAGTTCATGCAAAGTTTTTCATATTTATTAAAAAATAAATTCGATAAATTATTTATCATCGTTATTAGGATTAACCGTTATGGGTCTCGTTTTTGAATTCAGTAAGAAACTTATTGACGTTGTAATAAAATAAAATCGTACCGAAACATTGAAAAATCAACCTATGCATGATAATATGTTGATATGATTTATATATTTTTGAAAATAAAACACGTGATATTTATTATACGTGAAATATTAACAACATACGCGAGTAAAAACGTAAATTAAGACCGATGGGACTACAATTGATTTATATATATATGACCAAGTCAAAAAATATGTGTTAGCCGTATAATATTATTATACTGGATGGAAGATTTATTTCCATAGAATATTGCACGTAGGTACGTTGTGGAAAAAAAAATGTTGAAAAATCGTATTAATAATGATGTACACGATTGCGCACTTTTTACCTTTTTACTTGAAAAAAAAAAAAAAAAAACACAGCAAGACAACGTACTTTTTACATTCTTTTTATATTTGAGTAAACGCAACACACCGTTTTTATGTTTTTAGTATTGAAAAATGATACACATTTTTATAACGATAATTATACAAAACAATACATTTCATTTTTACATTCTGAACAAAAGTGAACAAACTAGTGTTTTTACTGATGATGTTTATTTATTCTTTTTTCTGTGTACAACTATTCGTATGGAAACACTTGTGCAAAAATTTCGATCAGCAACATTTCGAAACCGGATTTGCCTCTGGATGGTACTTTAAAGAGGTCATTTTTTGAATTTCTCAATTCTTCAATTGTATTTTTGGAAAAAACTACCCAAAATTTGACAAAAACGACTAGGAAACCATCATTTTTTGATCCAAACTATATGAAAATTTAAACATAGATAGAAAATAATATATGAAAGATTTTGGAAATGTGAAAAAAAATTTTGTACATTTTTCTAACATTTTTTTTTTCTCGTTTATTTTTTATATTATTAACTTTCTTTGTTCAGAATCGTTTTATTGAAGAAATGATTTATCGTTTCTTTAAAATTCAATACACCCGTCAAGAGAATCCCACCCGACGAGCGAAGTACACACTTTTTTTTTCAAATTATATTCGATCGCGTTTATACTTATTTTACAACGTGTGTTTTTAATTTCATACATTCGTTTATTTTTTTTTTTTGTTTTTTGTGTTCATGTGAGTCTTATTCAATATTATAATATTATGTTAGTGTAACCTGAACGATGGATTATATTCGAAACTAATAGTTATCATTTACATATTTATTATACTCTGGGCTAAGTTTTGAATTATTTTTAATATATATCTTTATTGTAAACGAGTGTAAAACGTTTTTATATCATTGAACAATTTTCTATGACATTGTTAGATTTAACAAAAATTAACAGTATTATTCTGTTGTTTTAAAGTGTTTTGAATTTACACTTAAAGTGTACATTAACATTAAATAATCTTAATCTTAACTTAAGTTAGATAACACTAGGAGCGCTGTGGTCGCTTTGCAAATGGCCGCTAAAGTAGGACAGATATATTTCTATCGTTGCTTTATAAAGCCACGAGTATTTTTCACACCAGTAGTGTTGTCTAATTTAGTTTAGCAGTTAAAATGAATTTAGTGGAATATTAGTGCCCCGTAGAGGTGTATTTATTATTTTACAAAATAAAGGTTTAAGCACACATACAACACATACTGTTGTTGACACCCATTGTAAAAGGCAGTAAAAACAATCTCAAGAACTTTCATGATATGGAAACCTTTATACCACATATTATTATGTTTACAAAATAATATATATATATATATATTTTACACCATAACAAGATATAATAACAGTTGGAAATTAAACTTAATTTTAAAAAAAAATTAAAAAATTAATCTTTTTTCCGACATAACGTCTAATGTTTTCAACCCTTATTAAATTGAGGCGGAACACCATATCCACCACTTTTTTTTTAATTGACAAATATTTTATACCTCGGTCTAAGGAAGTGTTCCGTGTTATTAATTTTATTTCGACGAGTATAAAATTATTACCAGACGTATATTGTCTTGCTTGTATAAATTTATTTATACTTTTCGAGGACATAATTATAACGTGCTTATTAATATTTCAAAAAATCGTACTTTTGTGTAAAATCAACACTCGCTTTTAATTCCATACGTTCATACGCGTGTACTTGGAAGCTTTATTGAAAACACTTTTAAATCACCAACGAAATCATACGTGCACTTAAATAATAAAGAGCATATAACCCCCTCCCAAAATTGCACGTACACGAACACTTGTTTTGAGTACAAGAGACATTCCCCTAATTTATTTTTTTCCGATACACTCCGCCAAAGTGGAGCACACAGGATGTGTCACGGGAATAGGTCCAAAAAAAAAAAAAAAAAAAAAGATATGAACATTACCCAGTATATTTTAGACCAGTGATTCTCAACCTTTTTAAAGTCATCGCCCCCCCTCCCCCTGAAGAGCAAAATATATAAATAAATAAAAACGGTGTACTTAATAGAAAATCCATGTATACAATTGGTATTCATAAAGCTGGGCTGGATTTTCATATCTCATTAGTTGAATGCGTTCAATTAATTCTTGAATCTGTTTCAATGTTCACTGTAAACATTTAGAAAATATACAATTACAGGTTATAGAGCCATGAAGCGTCGTTCAGTGGAGTATCTGTATTTCAGTTTTTATTTTTCTACAATATTTTGACTTTAATGTAAGTAATATAAATTATATGCTCAACACTACCCTATCGCCCAAAATATGTATATTCATCGTCCATCAGAACCTCTTCATCGCCCACTGGGGGGTATCGCTCCCCCCTCCCCCGTTGAGAACCACTGTTTTAGACGTACAAACATTTTATTATTATATATAAATAAGTACCATTGAAGAATATCTCTACCATTACTATAGAAATTACTCCCACGTGAACAATTTCAAATACTTACTCTTATTGATTTCGTGAACCGAGTGCTATTTTTTTTTATTAAATCAATTATTTAATTAGTTAATTAGTACCTAATACATGTGATATTATCCCGAATGGATCGAGGGACGTCTATATAAAAACCTTCTTCCATTCTCAGTAGTTTTCTGACCGCTTTCATTTTCTTAATTGACTTATATAGATATATAAATTTATGTGTTTGGCAATAGTTTCACGTGGCATAATAAATAAACTTCGATAAAGTTCTATTGGTGCCCCACGTGTTCATAATATAAACATTAAATACTCAGAAGTGTGCATATTTTATATCAGTCATAAGTAATAAAATAAATTATTTCGAGTGCGATATACTTTGTTTTGGTTTAAATAAGATTTTAAAAGTTACAAATGGAAAAGTGTAACTGTAATGAGATCACCAGTGTTATTTTGTTATTTGTACTTGGATATTTAAAAAAAAAAAACCAAACCAAAAATAACGTTGTTTCACAACATTTTTAAACTAAACGAGAAAAATCAACGCACAATTGTTGTCAGTTTTCAAATAAACCTTGCTGAGCGATATAATCACTTAAAAGAAAAAAAAGCGGACATACTTCGCACGACGAGTGTACTTCGCACGATGGGTGTACTTCGCACGGCAGGTGGTATTCTCTTGACGGGCGTATTATATTTTAAAGAAACGATAAATCATTTCTTCAGTAAAACGATTCTGAACGAAGGAAGTTAATAATATAAGAAAAAAAAA
>JAIPRM010014601.1:0-10659 GCA_025469315.1 Stegophylla sp. TES_Ste_2020
AAAATATAAGATATCTTATCCACAATTATAAATAAATTTTAAAGACATGTTTTGAATTTTTTAGGTCATTTTTTTTTTTTTTTTTTTTTTTTTAAGAGCATTTTTAGCGATTTTTAAGGGCATTAAAATCCCAGCCATATTCGTAATACACAGTTAAGAGTCCCGATTTTCAAATGGAGCTAAAAATTGATGTCATGTATAAAAGCATCAGTATTTTCCCGAATACATTGATATTTGAATATCGATATCGATTTTTATTTAAATTTTCGGGTATTTTATACGCGTGCAGAGAAAGAGCCAAATCGATGTGTGTGTGTTTTGCGTGTGCGTGTAATGTGTGTATTTTATATTAATTCATCGGTCGCGGCCTTATTTCTCTTTCTCTCGCACTTCCCCTGCTACCGCGCGACGCTCACGCCCACGGTCAGAGGATCCCGGGCCGCCAGGACCTCCTCGCAGCCGGCAGGACGCTTGGACACCGCAGGGTAATCCTGCGTACATAAAGGTTTTATTTGTCCCCACGGTGGTGATTGTGCTGCGAAGAGAAATTGATTTCGACCCGCAAAAATAAGCGAGACGATGATAATGATTGGGGACTTGGAGACTTTTAGGACTTATATAGCTCTAAAAAACCTCAAAATATGCATTAGTGCATTTATGCTCTAAAAATGTATCAACAAATAAATTAATGCTAAAATGATCTTTTATTATAAATTAATTTCACTGTAAAATCTCAAAATATTTAAAAATTTTATTTTAATATGTACTATTAATTCTTTTTCTATTATTTATGAGATTTCTTTTTTTTTTTTTCAATCCTTATTTTTTTAAGCTTACATTTAAGCAAATAATCTTTAATTTCTTTAGTTATTCAGAAAAAAATTTTCTGATATCGAGAAAACTCAAAATAAATATGGAAAAATATATGAAATATGCGCTTAACCCTTTCAGACCCAGAATTAATTTTTTGGATTATATTTTTTTTTTTTACAATTCCAGTATCAGTGAAGGAAACCAAAACAATTTTTTTTTTTCATGCATTTTATAAGAAGTTATTGATATGTCCCCTGTGAAGCACATCAGGCGTATACGGAGTCAAAAATACGTCAGATCCAAATTTAATTTTTTTCTTTCATTATAACAATTCCATGAAAATATATGAAGTGTAAGTACACCAAAACATATTTAAAATGTTTTTATAATATTTTCCTATGAGTTTTTATGCTATATAAAGAATATGAGGCGTAAAGAACGTGAATACTCGACATAAAGAATAAGAAACTCATAACATAACCGCCTTAACTTAGTCTTCATTCAAATAAAACCGAAATATGCACTTATATCGCAAAAAAGAGCTGAATACACCAATTAAAGAGAACTGCATACAACTTCTGATGTTATGAAACGCATTTCTATATTACTTAGCTAGGTTTTGAACGATTTTTGAAAAACATGCTAACTCCTACAAGTCCCTATGATAATGATGATGATGATGAAATCGTCATCCTCGATACACGATAACCTTTTTAAGCTCATGGTCGGGACTGCGGATAAACGAAATTCAATATCCCACCCATACCACCTGCAGAGTTAGTATGCGTCATGTGTGTATTGTATCATATTGTTATTATTATTTTTATAATAATCGTGACGAATGTTCGTCGTATTTGTTTTGTTTCTTCCACCAAATATTATTGTTTGTTCGATTCGGTTTTAATTTTCCCCGTCGTCGACGTATTTATTATTTATTTATTTTTATCTTTTACCCTTCTTTAAGAAACAATACACTCTCTTATTATTGTTATTATTATTATTGTTGTTTGTTTGTTTGTTTTTTTTTTTCTCGCGACGAATCATTCTGTTTTATTATTAAGTTTACGGTTCGTTTGCTCGCGCCGATTCGGTTTCCAGCATAAATATAAGATCCGTCGTATATACTATAGTTTGACGAGTACGTATTATTCAAATTGTGTAATTTTATCACTAATATTATCTAATTCGTCAGCAGCAAATTGAATATTCCAATATTTCTCGACTCGTTCTCGAAAAACGAATTTATGTCATTAAAACACTTTTGTAAATGTAATTCTATAAAATAATAATAATAATAATAATGATTAGGATGTTGATGACTTAAAAAAGTACCAAAAACGACCCAAAAAAAAAAAAAAAAAAAAATGCTTTAATAACCTAAAAATTTTAAAAAAGCCGGACATACTTCGCACGCCGGGTGGGGTTCTCTTGACGGGTGTATTGAATTTTAAAGAAACGATAAATTATTTCTTCAATAAAACGATTCTGTGTAAAACTTCAGTTTATTCGAGACAATTTTACTTAAAAGTTATAAAGTTTGTTAATGTCACCACAAAATGTATTTATTTTTTACCCATCCAGTTTTATTCTTCCACTACTAAGAAAAAAAATGAGAAAAAAAGTGTTATTACTCATATTATTGTCTATCTGGTATCTATCTTAAAATATGCATAACATTTGGATAACAAAAAAAAAAGAGTTTTAAAGGCATTTTTGTTAAATTTTAGTTAGTTTTCTTCAAATTTTGGAAAAATATTAAGAATTTCGAAAAATGACCACTCAAAAGTACCATCTAGAGGTAAATTCTGATTCTAAAAGATTCTAATCATAATTTTGGACAAGTTTTTCTATATTAAATGTGTTTACAGGAATAAAAATAAAAAATAAACATCATTGTAAAAACACTAGCTTCTTCGCTCTATCCAGAATTTAAAATTATAAATTTACATAGCTAAAGAATTTATATTTTCATAGAAAAATTCAATGAAATATCTGTTGTATGGTGTAGTGTGAACCTTACTGTACAGCAGTTTAAAAACTGTAAAATATAAATAAACAATTTTTTTCGGTGACACACCTAACTGCGGTAACACCGGTTGAGAACCACTGCCCCAGTTCACCGTCAATATTTCCGGTTTTATGTCGATTCTCTTGATTATTTTCATTTTTAAAAATTCGTCGTTATGATTCATCCTTTTAAGGATACTCTAAAATTGTATTTGCCCTTCGTTTCAATCCGATTAAAAAATATTTTTTATTTATTTTTCTACCGTTAATCGAACAAATTCGAAATCGTGACTTGACCATTTATGTGTAAGTATGTCCGAGGAGTTTATCATTATTAATTAACGATCAGTTTCCACGAATTCGTTAAATAACCATAAAATATCGTTTAGGGTTATTGTAAGGGAAAGTTTATCGCGCCGCCGCTAAATAATATAGGTGTGTGCGTATACATCTGTGTTCGCAAATAATTGTTTTAAAACTTTCGTTCGTTAGCGTGTTCGCCGCCCGTATTCACGTGGATTTTCCCGTACACAAGTATATTATGATATTTAAGTTACTTTTCATACTTATGACACTTACGTTAAAATATTGACTCGAACTAATTAATTAGAAATTTATGTAAGTATATACGTTTTACAAAAGTACAGAAAGTTTTCAGTTTATAATCAAATTCACGGCCCCTAAACGGTTGCAATAATGTTGTTAAAGCGAGTAAAATATCTATCCCGGAGTGTGCCTCTTAAAATAAAAATAATTCAATTTATTTTGAAATTGACCTCTAAAACTTAACAGCGGCCGCCACCCGCCGCCATTATATTATTTTACAAAATTGCGTTCAACCCTCTCCTTCCGCGTCGATTTATATATGACGCTATAAAACATCAGACTAAAAGAAATTTATTATATTTGTTACACAGTAAGTAAACTGCCAAGTTACCAAATAGTTAAATTCAATCACAATGTTTATGTATTCAATTATTTAAATAACTCCTTTTAATAATATTATTATAAAACAGGCGGGTTTTAGTAGCGAAATTATATTATGTATTATGAGAATGTTTATTTAGAACGTCTTTGGTGAACTTATATTATTAATAACAATTATGTTGATTCGTGTTTAACATAAATTATTGTTATACGACTTTGGATTCTGAGTGGAACAATGGATCTAGTGATTTTTGAATAATATTTGTATTTTATTTAAACGCTTTTGTACTATTCGATAGTAATACTCTCGTATCCGTTATAGAATTTTGATCCTGTGGTATTTTCTAGAGAGATCATTATTCGAAATTCTCAACTGTTTTTTTGCTAAGCGCCAAGTAAAATAACCGAAAATTTGAGAAAAAACCGGTAAAGTATCCCGTAACTAGATTTTTGTAAAATCTATTTTGGTAATTTAGTCGTAGCTCTAAAACAGATAGTACTAGAAAAATGTGGTTAATGGTTTTTCAATTATGTTTATTTTTCAACAGTACCTTTCCTAGGTGTAAATAATAATTTTGTTACGAAATATCTTTTTTTTTTTTTTTTTTAAATAAATTTATTTAATTATAGAATTTATTTAATGTTATATTAATTTGCCGCGAAGAAATTCAGCCCTTCACAGGCAATGTTATAATTTTACCAAAAACACACAAGTCTGATGAAGACGAGTGACCGAATAGATTTTTATCATTATTTAATACCTTTTTTATTTATAAAATATGTTTGTCCATAGTAACAAAATTCTTTGTATATTTCAAAAGTAAAAATTAAAAAATAAACAAAAAGTTTTTAAAAAAAAATCAATTTTTTTTAAAAAAAAAAACCTTTTTAAGTCGATAATGGGTAGTGATATGGTATGGCAATGGTGACCAGATGTTCTTATTTTTGTAGGACAGTACTTTTTTTAGTTCCATTGTACTAGTTTCCTCAACAACACTGTTAAGTACAAGAAATTGTACTCTTTTTTTTTTTTTTTTTTTTTTTTTTGATAATATTGTGGATTAATAAATATTCACAATAAAATTTTTCATAATTTATTTGGTTATTTGTTTATGTACAATCTGATGTTTTCTTCTTTGACATAAATCTATTACTTATATTATTGTATTGGTACATTTTTTTTTCTATTATTAGTAAAAACAATTAGTTGGATCTTAGTTAAGTAAGGTTATAAGTTAGGCGCGATTATAATATATAGAATAGATTTTGATTTATTATTTAAACCTATTCAATTTAAACACGCCTATTTCATTATAATATTTAACATATTTAAGTTTCCTCCAATCAAAATAATTCTTAAATTATAAATGGCATTGTATTAAGTCATTAAGATTCGAGATTTATCAGAAAAATTCTTATTTTTAACAAATTGACCCTAGGGAATTAAATTATTTTTCATTCACGGGAATAGCGATAAATAGATAATGTATAATATTATCTCAGATGTATAAAATGTATTACTATACCATGAAAAGACTTAATATGTTGTCTGTGACAATGATGGACACCATATAGATAATATTTTTACACATTGGCTAAGTCCCTCAAAAAAATTGTTTGAAAGAAAAACTATATTTTGATGACGTGTACTTATTTTTGTATTTCTATATCTGGTCACCATAATAATATGTTATAGGTATGGCAGAACGATATAACTGGTTTTTAATAATATTTTCAGGGGCGCAATGTCACAGGGGTTGCCTTTTATTATCCATTAGACTTTTTGCGCGGTACAATGTGAGTGTTTAAAAAAATAGTGATAATAATAATTTAGTTAAACTTGATCAAGACATTTTAACAACAAAATCTATAAGTAAATCCGTTTTCAATTTCACTTCTGCGAATCGATTATTGCGCGCAATGTTCAAAGTGTTTTCGTCGTGTCGATATAACATCTCATTTCATAATTAATAGAATAATTGATTAAACGCGTATTTATTGTTGTATCAGTAAAAAACAATCGGATTGAACGATGATAAAAATGAGGCGGATGCGCCGTTTCTAAATCGCATGTACCTACACATTATACATAAGTGATGTATATACTAGTCTCCTATAAGTACATACTCCTGGAACATATTATAACGTTAGTCTACTCGTTTAAGACGTTATAACATTTAATATTTTATATTCTACAGACTTTATTACAGCTCATATAAGTGTAAAAAAAATATATATATATATATATATAAGTAAATGAAAGAACCGAACCGCGTGCGAATAAGTTAGATTATTATTACCGAGCACTACTGCAGGTATAAATTCAAAAAAATATGACAAGTTATTTACTTTTTACACTCGTAAAAATAAATAACTTTTTTTTTTTTTTTTTCAGAATTTGCAAATGCCAAACAATCTTATTTTTCCCCCCTTTTTTTGCACGTTCCCGATGAAAATTTAAAACCATTGCGAGAACAACACTATAACCATAAAACTCCCGAACGTTGTTATCCTAGCAATAGCATTGTGCAGTTGTAGAATTTTTAATTTGTTAAAATAGAAAACATTTCCTGAACTATTTTATTATATACTTAGCACAGACGTAGTGGCCAAAATCAGAATTTATTGAAAATTGAGTTTTAGAATATCTCGAATTTTGCTCTGTTTCTCCCTTAAACGACTCGAACCGTTTTTAAAGTAGTTTATAATGCAGTTTTTTTAATTTACCAATATAATATGCTATTATTTACTACCAAAATAATAGTTTTATTTTTACCATAAAATACAGTTTCGTGTAATTTGAGAGATCCGTCACCTCTGGTATCCCCATATTGTGAAAACACTTTTCTTAAATTTAAAAAATTATGTAATATAGTTTGTTACCATTCGTAACCACCCTAACTTCTTTTTGTAACTAATCCCCTAACTTTTTGTAGACGATAAGAAAAATGTATGTGCAATGGAAAAACGTTCCTGTTTTAATCAAAACTAAATCTTTGAATATATAATATGTCATTTGCACCACATCTAAAAATTAATTTTAACAATTTGCACTATTTTTAGATTCTGAATGAAATGAAGAAGCTAGTGTTTTCACAATGATGTTTATTTTTTATTTTTTAATTTTTTTTTCTGTGTACGACTTTTCGTTTAGAAATACTTGTCCTAAAGTTTCGATCAATAACTTTTTGAAACCCGATTCGCCTCTAGATTGTACTTTAGAGAGGTCATTTTTTGAATTTCTCAATTCTTCAATGTTTTTTTTTGGAAAAAACTACCCAAAATTTGACAAGAACGACTCGGAAACCATAATTTTTCGATCCGAATTTTATGAAAATTTAAACATAGATAAAAAATCCCATAAAAAAGATTTTGACGCAAGAAAATTTGGAAAATGTGAAAAAAAAAATGTTGGATACTTTTTTTTTTTATTATTATTAACTACCTTCGTTCAGAATCGTTTTATTGAAGAAATGATTTATCGTTTCTTTAAAATTGAATACGTCCTTCAAGAGAATACCATCCGTCGTGCGAACTACACCCATCGAGCGAAGTATGTCCGGCTTTTTTTTATTATGTCGTGAATATAATCAGATATAACTTTTTTGAACAAATCAATTGACGATATTACGCTAATTATTTCATCTTCAGGTTCAGTTTCTCTTTTTTTTTTTTTTTTTATGCCATTTTACAGCACAAACTCTCTTACGAACTCCCCTATTTTAAGAGCATTGACACCGCAACAAGTAGCCGAACATCGACTCTTTCTCATCGCCTTTATTTTTTTTTTTAATTACTGTTGTACATTAAACCAATTAAATTTTAAGATAACATCACCGATGAATTGTAAGATTATTTTATGGCTTGTTGATTGAATTCTGAACGAAGTGTTTTTACAATGATGTTTATTTTTTTTTCTATGTACAACTTTTCGTATGGAAATACTTGTCCAGAAGTTTCGATCAGCAACTTTTCGAAACCGGATTTGCCTCTAAATGGTACTTTAGAGTGGTCATTTTTTGAATATCTCAATTCTTCAATTATTATTATTATTTTTTTTTTTTTTGGAAAAAACTACCAAAAATTTGACAAAAACCACTCGGAAACCTTAATTTTTTTTTTGATCCGAACTATATGAAAATTTAAACATAGATAGAAAACAATATGAGAAAGATTTTGGCGCAAGAGAATTTTAGAAATGTGAAAAAAATGTATTCTCATTTATTTTTTATATTATTAACTTCTCTAGTTCAGAATCGTTTTATTGAAGAAATGATTTATCGTTTCTTTAAAAATTCAATACACACCCGTCAAGTGAATCCCACCCGACGTGCGAACTACACAGTTTTATACATGTGACCTGTTTTGTGTGTGCGCACGACTCTTGCGAATACACGTAATTTTTTCGTCACACCGTAAAACAAACACGGGAAAACGCGAATTCCCGAATCCGACAGAATTTACTCTTTTTGTTTTTTTTTTTCCCCCGAAAATCTTTGTTTTATGTCTTCACTACTGTTAGACTAACAATATCGCCAGATGACAAAAGTAGTAGGTAAACAAAATATTGTGATTTACCGGATGACTGGTTTTCGTCGCCGAACCGTGTGGGAAATTCGAAAACGCGCTACGTTTAGTTATTTTGATTTTTTTCCTCGTCATCGATCATTGGGGCTGTGAATTTGTAGGAAAGTGGATTTTTTCTTTTGGTGATTTTGATAAACATAGCTTTTATAAGTACATAATTTGAATTATGTAACAATGAATCCACGTATAAGACTTTTGTTTTGCATTTTTTGACGTTTTTAATTTTTTAGGTAATTTTTTTGCATTTTGAATTCATATTTTCCTTTTTTAGTTCATTTTCCGATATTTTCAATTAAATTCTGTCAAATAACATCTTTTGAAAACCTTTTTATTTTTATTTTTTGCTTTACACAAGCTGTATAATATACGTCAAATTCAAAAATTATAAAAAAAAAAAAAATTGTTTAAATGATTCAGACGAATAGGATTATACAAAATTCAAATTCAACCAATAATTTTTTTTATTTATTTTTTTTTTATTAAATAAACATATTTTATTTTTATGCTTGTAAAATTTAATCTACTAATGTAGTAATGTATATAATACCAATATGAATATAACAATTAAATTAAAAACCATTTTAAGTGCATTTTATACTATTATTTTTGGCATTTTACATTGCATAATTCAATGCATTTTTTTGAAATTTTTTAAAGTTTTTTAGTGCATTAAGTTCACAGCCCTATTGATCAATCATAAATATTATGTTAACAGTGTTATCAATCATTTCTTATCACTAACATTCACCACTGGCCATACAATCATTGCAATTCATATTTTTTATACAAAACGCATTATATTTCTGTTCGATTTTTGTTACAGACAAGTAGTTACGGGGAATTACAGAGAATGTGAAAAAATAAACCATTGTATTATATATTAACTGTATATTAAAACAATATTTCAAATACATAATATATTGGATTGAAAAACTCCAAAAATTCTGAAATAGCCCGGAAAAGTTAAGAAAATGACCTTAAAAGAAATAATGGCGAAAAGTGCAAAAATATGCAAAAAATGTTTTTAATTTTTATTCAAAAGTGCTTATGCAGTGGTGTATTCAGGAATTTCTGACGGGTAATCTGGAAGTGGAGTGGGAAATAAATCCAGGACGGGAAATTATATTATACCTAGTCATAGGTACAATTAGGAGGCCCCGAGATTTTGGAAAAGTTGGATAAAATTAATACTCATTGAGGAAGAGGGGCAAAATGAATCAAATAAACATATTTGTTCCCTTCCTCCCTTAAATTTTATATCCTAATTACGCCAATATGCCCAGTGAATTTTAATTAGAACAAAAACAGTGCTTTTTTGCTTCACTCGAAATAAATCTTTTTAAGTGTCAGCTGCCTATGAATACTTTTTTCAATTAAAAAAAAAAAAAAAAAAAAAATTAATATTTTGACTAACTGCAAGTTACTATTTTATTAATTTTATGGTATTCAATACGATGTGGTTTAAACCATAAAAAACTTTAACAGCTTTTTTTTGACGAAGCATTTAATCGATAATTGTCTTTTATTAACTTTCATTACATATTTATTTAATTTCGTATAAATACTTAATATTGACTATGTTCGTTCAGAATCGTTTTATCAAAGAAATGATTTATCGTTTATTTAAAATTTAATACACCCACCAAGAGCTTCACACCCGAGATGCGAAGAACACTCGTCGTATCGATTTAATATTAAATTAAGATGTCGTTTAATCGTGAATTTCCATTTTGACTACACAATATTAATATGATATAGCTGTTATAATAGATTGAAAAAAAAATATATATATGTCCTGTCAAGTATACCATGAGCAAACAAGCCGCGCGAGATGAAAAGAAGAAAGTATTTTGTAATATAATTTAGGAAGCGTACGGTGAAAAATGTAAATTATCGTATTCGATAAACTGTGGACGCGCAGTACTTCATAAAATACCGCGTTTTCTACTACTTTGCATATTATTATAATAAAATATAAATATTGTTCGTTGACAACGAATCGTTTTACTAATTAATAAAATGTGTACAAATATAAGAATAATATAATATTTTTTTTATTTACTTTGAATTTATATTATCTTCGGTGTTGTGTAAACGTGCACGTAAATATTATTGAAAAGAATTCGTGACTATGATAATTTATTTAATATTATAGTTATTAATTTATTATGATAATATATCGTTTCTTTTAGTAGGATAAAAAAAAAAAAAAACCGGACATACTTCGCACGATGGGTGTACTTCGCACGACGGGTGGTATTCTCTTGACGGGCGTATTAAATTTTAAAGAAACGATAAATCATTTCTTCAGTAAAACGATTCTGA
>JAIPRM010014602.1:0-10658 GCA_025469315.1 Stegophylla sp. TES_Ste_2020
TATTATATTATTATATTGATGGTATGAAAAAAAAATTAACTAATATCATTAACTAATTAATGATTAGTTTTTAATTAATTAAACAAAACTAACCTGTTAGGTATATACAATTATCTATCAAATTAAATTTCTAAATCTTATTATATTATAAATATTTTGATAAAAAAAAAAATATAAAATTACCAGTATTATTATTTTAATTTTAGTATAAACTATAATTTTGTATTATTAGGTACCTATTTATTTACACGAGATTTAGAAGCATGACGTTTGGAATTGCATAGTCTGTCTGATTTTCTGTACTATTTATAGTACATAATATACATATATATCTACTCTGTATGTTTTTATACAGCGTGTTTCGAAAATCTCATAGTTTTCATTGATAATATTCTTCGTTCACATTGACCGGGCAATGCGTACATTGCCCGTAACATATACACTATACAGCATGTGTGCAACATGCTGCGCCGCCGTCGTCACTCGACCGTTGTAGTAATTGTAAATCATGGCGTCTTCGGGCATTGAAGTCGCCCATTTTACCTAAATATGCCTATATGCTGTTGTAATAATGCATACAAGGACGCGGAGAAATTATTTATGTTCGGGGACATTTTGCAAAATGCTAGTTATATATTGTGAATATTGCTGTTCCGCTGCTTACTGCTTACTTGGGTTCTACTGTCCGATTTTCGATCGAGTTGGGTCCGGATTTTTTTTATAGGTAATAAACTAGTTGAGACTCGTCCATAAAAATATTAATCAAAGTGTATTAAACGTATATATTAATTACTATACAGATTTCAACACATTTAAAATTAAAATTCTTAAATATAAGTAAAAATTAATAGTATAATGTATATAAATAAATTTATTATTTTGGAAAAAAATTTAAATGAAAAACATTTGCCATATTCGAGTTTATCAATATTTTCCCCATTTTTTCAGCCTTTTTTTTCTTAGATAAACTTTCATTTAAGTGAAATGATTTTCTTTTTTTTTCCTGTAGTTTACTTTTCATTTTTATGTAGTTATGAACTTGCAAATTTTTGGAAGTATCCTGTATATATTATAATGTAATAAAAACCAACGTATTCTAATTTAACAGTCACAAAATCTGTATTCATAGATACTTTAAGTATATCTATAGTAGATCCAAATTAAAACTATATTGGGATCCAAGTATACTTCAATTCCGTCCACTCATAAAAAACAACAACTTATTATTGTCTTTGATTCTTATTTTATTAGGCTTAAAAAGACGATGCTGAACAGAGTTTCAGTTTATTGTTAAAAAAAATTTGACGAGAAAAAAAGTTACAGAATTTTTTTTTTCACACATCAAAAGTCGCATATCATGATGACACGGTTTCAATTATTTTATACTAAAGAAAACAAGTCTTAACAAATTATTATCAGTAGGTACCACAAAATATAATTGGTTTATTGCATAACATAATATATATATGTTCAAGTACGTCATAAATTGATTTATTAAACAATTACTCTCTTCTTTAAAAATATTATGAAATTTAAGTATCTATAGTATTTCATCACGATGAATTGATAAAATTTTAATGTTTTACAAATGTTAATGAATGAAAATACATTATTGTAATTCTAACAACAATAAATAAAACAATTGGAAATATTTCTTATGATAATTGTAACTTAGATAGAATTTCGGTATTCATTTGATACATTTTCAAAATTGTGGATAATAAATTTACGTCATTTCAGAAAATTTCCAGCAATCTAGTTTATTTTGTATTCCATATATATTCCGTGATTTATCAGTGATAGCATAAATGATTTTAAATCCAAAACTCTCTAATTGTATCTACGACGAACGTATCGACAACCATGTTTAAAAGTTGTTTGATGAGGATCTCGAATCTGATGTGATCACAGATATGTATAATAAATTTGATAAACGGTTACTTAAGATCTTTTTTATTTTATTTCATTTCTGTCACAATTTTTAACTACATCAGCTACCTACATGAAGCTATAATGGACAAAAATAGATAAAATAAACATCAAATTCATACTTTTCTTTTTACTATTTAAAAATTCGTAGGAGGCACATGCTTTATAAATGTGTAGTTGTATGGTATATACTTACTTTTTAATTTTATTGTTTTATTCACTTAATATCACATTTTTTTTTTTTACATGTTAATACATTTGTAGTGTATATTTTAATAATATATTTGAATGTATATTTCGTACGTTTTTAGAGCATATAATATAATAGGAATCATATAAGGATCTGATTTTATTACATTATATTATGCATCATTTTTAGACTTGGTAAAATAATAATTTTTAAATGTATTTAAAATAATTACCTGAACACTTCGTTCAGAATCTAAAAAAAGTGTATGATTCTATTTTTAGAATACTCTGATAATTTTATTTATTATTATAAGTAGTTTTTTTTATGATTGCCTATCAACAAGTTTTCACTTTTTTCTTACACGGTGTGCAAAAAATAACAAAATATAATGTTTCTAAAACAATGTATAGTAATATAATATATTATATTAAAAAAAAATATGCTATAGACCACAAATAATAATAAAAATGCCTTTTTGGTTTTATTAAAAGTCTAAGTGACGAACTGCGGAAAGTTACTACACATAATTTAGTATATTGTACACCCTGTATGCTAGCCCCTCAATGCAAAGTGATCTCGTATCACGTTTATCATTATTATTAGCAATAAATACCATTGTAATAGTAGTTTAGAGCGTTCACAGGCCGGATATTTGTTGTTAAACATTTTGCCAACTTTGTCCACAAAGGCATGTAATACAATTGAAAAAAAAAAAAAACGCACATTTGTCGTTCAGCTCGTTCGGCCAATTGTCGATGTACAAACAACAATTGGCGACTTCTCAATAAAAAAAAAAAATAAATTAATTAATTCTAATTGTGGTAATACGTACGTCACACACACGTTAAACTGTCCATCGTATATT
Source organism: Stegophylla sp. TES_Ste_2020 (assembly GCA_025469315.1). NCBI lineage: Eukaryota > Metazoa > Arthropoda > Insecta > Hemiptera > Aphididae > Stegophylla > Stegophylla sp. TES_Ste_2020. The sequence goes on from JAIPRM010014602.1 coordinate 2,985, forward strand.
AAATCTTACAATAATAAAGCTCCAACGAGACGCAGACGTCATTATTCTTAATCAGATCGAGACGGTCGAATTTTTAACCATCGGAGTGTGATGTTCGCAGAGAGTGGAATTTTTCAGGAAGGCATTGCGCTCGTATTGAATAAACACATTGTGGAATAACAATGAAATAAGATTATTATTAGATTTGAAGTGCACGAGTTTCAGCCGTTTGGAATAATAGTGTTTGAAAACATTATGAAATCTAAAAGAATTCTTCAATTAATTAAGTTGTTTACCAAGACTCATTTAAAACGCATAATAACACACAGCCGAAATAATCATAAATCATTTGAACGAATCAAGTGCGAAGCCACTGAATATACACATATAAACAAAAAAAAAAATTACCAAATAGTATGAGTATTTTTAAATCGAGTAATAATTTATTAAACTGTAAATTATGATTATTATATAATATTCGATCAATATAATATGAAATGTTACTGATCAACATTTTTGTGAAAGTATTTCTATACAAAGTGTTTCCAGAAGGAGAAAAAAAATATTATTGCGAATTTAAAATATTATTAGTAACGCATAAATAAATATTTTGGAATTGTAAGTATTAACCACTTGATCGCATTATAGTGTACCCATGGGTTAATAATCATTGACATAGGCTCAAATCACGGTTATGCTAATTTTTTGGGAGGTTATATAAATGTAAATCGTATTCAATACTCTTTCTGCGATTGTATTATATTTCAGCTCCATATTTTTTCAACAATATTTCAAAATATATAGTATAACAGATACAGCTTAGTAAGTTACAATTTATTATATTAATTATGTCCACACATTTTTTTTTTCAATGAGAATAGAAACAAAGGGTAGGTTTTGTTTTCGCCTACAGCCCCTGTAACTCCGGTAAACCGAATACTCGTGGGGTGACAGTGGTTATAGTTTATTAATGTAATTGTAATACTTATATGAGGACGTAACTGGGGGGAAGGGTCCAAAAAAAAATAGTTAGTTTTTTGAAAATCCCCCTCCCTCTCGAAATTTGTTTTCAGTTACTGCCTTGGTGACCTATATATACTCTAATATACGATACAAACTAAATATTATTTTTAGTAAAAAATTTATATATATATATATTTATACATCTACTGCGAGGGCCGAGAAACACACTATAGGTACACGATTTATCGATAGTGTTTACTTCTCGAAATCATCGACAAACGGTAGGAACACTCTTTAGGTGGCTACTTATTTATGGATGCGAACTGTATTCTTGTGAATATACAAGTCATCTTTGCTTAGAGCCCTAAAACTCAGTGTTTAGCATTCGTGATATTTGCTGTGAATAACATATTTTATAATGGAAGTACCGTTTGCTTATAAAACGAAGTTATCTTTTTTCAACTCGACACATTTTAGACTAAAATATTATTATTTGTACCTCTGCTGCGTAATCGCGATCATAAATAGGCACGCGTCATAATAGTTTTCGAGTTTACTATGAATTTAGGATTAGGGACTTATAGCTTTAAAAAAACTTAAAATATTCAAAAATTCTAAAATAATCTCTTATAAAACATAAATTTTACTGTAAAAACTTAAATATTTAAAAATTGTATTGTATAATACGTATTATTAATTATTCTTTTATTATTTAAAAATTTCTTTTTTAATCTTTATTCTTTTTAAGCTCAAATTTAAACAAATAAAAATGATATCAAATAATATTCAATCTCTACAGGTATTCAGTAAAAAATTTTCCAATACCAAGAAACTCAAATTAAATATTCAAATATAACCGAAATATCGAAAAAAGATTAATATGGAAAATATGCAAATTAAAGAGAACTGTGTGCATGCAACTCCTGGTGTTATGTTAAACGTATTTCTACATTACTTAGCTATGCGTTTTGAATGATTTTTGAAAAACATGCTGACTCCTAAGGAGTCCCCCCTAGCCCTGACTATGATTTTTTACACCGGTGGTTTTAAGTATGACGGAATAAATCCCCTTGTTGCCGCGCCACCGTACGCGCGTGCACTGTGCTACAACAACAACGCACGACCGAGTCCCCTCGACCGTATAATGTGTATTGTGCGTGTTACTCTGCGGCGCGTTGCACTCGGTCCGCCGCAGTGTCATCGGGGGCCTGCACCATAGTGTTCGTTCTTCTGCAGTCATCGTTTCCGTTCGTTTTGTACAGATTTTAACTGGAATTGAAAACGTAAAAATTAATATTTTTTTCCGTTTTTCTCAGATATCTTTTGTCGCGTTTTCGGCCCCTCCGCGGACGTTCGAACATGTATAAACGTGTCTTATATGTGTATATTATATAACAATAATATTATAATAATAACCCATATGACGTATTATATACAATGGCGACGGACGCTTTGAGATCGCAGCCGGAAGACAAGTGCAACAGGATGACGCAAATGGCCGGTCAAAAAGCGATAAAATTCGGACGGCATTTGGCTGGGAAAAAGGCCGTGATCACCAGAGCTATTGTAGACCGATGGCACAAGAGGAAAGGACGTAAAGTCAAACCGTAAGTGGTATACGTATTATTATAGCGGTGTTGCGCTATAAATAATAATAATGATAATACTTGTTCATTGCACTTTTGTCGTTACAGAGATGTGAAATTTACCACCAAACAATTTTCGGTAAAATTCGGTAAATCGATAGATTATCGTAACTCTTTCTTTTGAATTTTCAATAATAATCTAAGATACGTTTTCGATTTCTTACCTTTTCAAAATAGTTATTATTATAGGGCTGTGAATTTGTAGGAAAGTGCATTTTTTTTTTTTGGTGATTGTGAAACATAGCTTTGTAAGTACATAATTTGAATTATGTAATAACGAATCCATGTATGAAACTCTTATTTTGCATTTTTTGACGTTTTTAATTTTTTAGGTCATTTTTTTGCATTTTTATAACATAGTTTCCTTTTTTAGTTCATTTTCTGGTATTTTTAATCATATTCCGTCAAATAACTTCTTTCGAAAACCATTTTTTGTTTTACACAGGCTGTATATACGTTAAATTTAAAAAAATTTAAAAAATTAAAAAAAATTTTTTTTTTAATATTTCAGGTGAATAGCATTATACGAAATTCTAATTCAACCAACAATTTTATTATTATTTTTTTTTTATTAAATAAACATATTTTTAAGCATGTAAAATTTAATCTACTAATGTAGTAATGTATATTATCAATATAAATATAAAAGTTAAATTAAAACTAAGTGCATTTTATACTATAATTTTTGGCATTTTATATTGCATTTTTTTGCATTTTAAGTGCATATTTAATTGCATTTTTTTAACATTTTTAATGCATTTATAAGGGTTTTTAGCGCATTAAATTCACAGCCTTAGTTATTAAATATGTACATTCAAATTTTTGAATTTTTACTGCCTGCTTTTAAAACTATTCATTGAAAAGAAGAGTTCTTTATTACGTTCATAATATAAACACTATAATTTTTTTATTCGAAACAGAAAGTTATTTATAAAACATACTGTTAACAATATGAAATATAATTAGATACAATTTCGACTTACATTTTTCTATTTTTTTTAATAAAGAACTACTTCACAGTGTATATTTAAGGTAAAAAATTGATGTTGTTATACGACTGTTTTGGTTGTTATTCGTGGTTGAAAAAAAAGGGTATTCTTTTAATCGTCTGCGACGATCTCTAAACAGTAAACTTAATCGTGCAATAGCAGAAATAATGTTCGAGTTACATTTCGTATAAACAGAGATGTCATAAAACTGCACTTAGTGTCAAACTCGTACGTATTTAGTGCTGAAAACTTTTACCTGTTAAAAAGCACTTTTAAAATCACAGTTTACTGTAGTAGAATTTGAAGACAAAGATTTTTTCTCTATTTTTTAAATCACCTAATTTCAAACAGGGTATCCCCTGGGTCAATAACTTTTATTGTAATTGATTATTTTTTATTTTTGAGTGGAACGAAAAAGCTATTGTTTTTACAATGATGTTTATTTTTTTCCTGTGAACATTTTTTCGTAAAGAAATACTCGTCCAAAAGTTTCAACCAGCAACTTTTAAAATCTCTAATTTGCCTCTACACCGAAAAACTTTAAAATTATAATTCAATTTCGACCTGTATATATCAATAATAACTAAAATGCACTCGAAAAAATTCATTAGTTATGTTGTATTTCACGGTCGGGACAAATGCAAATGCAACGGGGGACACCCTGTATATACAAACGGCGTAGTGGTGTACCAGTAACTACACGCGAAATTAAAGCGTAAACGTAGCCACTAGCAACGAAATCAAACATATAAAAACCCCCCGTGGGTACTAATCGATAACAATGATACAATATGCTCTTGTAAAATGTCTAAACGAGATCACTTATTACAATGTAATAATAAAATGTCATATTCATGTGATTAATAATTCGTGTAATTTATGTGTATTAAATCCAAATCTGAGTAAAAAGTAACCGTCTACAACCTTTGCGAGTAAAAATGCAGTGTTGAGAGTGAACCTATAACATTGTACGGATTATATAAAACTCTTTCTATTTCCACCAATTGATATTTTTATATAAATAATTTACCATAATTAAATAGGTAATTAATAATATTTATTTGATATTTTTTAACAGTTATCTGTCGATAGTTCTTGTATAGTTGTCATTCTTATTATAGTTAAGTTAGATTAAATTATTTTAAAAATATTAAAATGTAATATTATTTTTACATATAATAATTATTTAATACGTTTTATAAGTGTACATTTTGGGTTGATGAAAAAAAAAAAAAAAAAAAAATCAAATCAAAAATTCTACTAATTCACTACTAACAAATTTAATCTAACCTAACTATAACAAGAATAACTATATAAGAACTGTTAACTTAACTGATTAAAAATTTCAAAAAAATATTGTTAATTATTATGGCAGAAAATTGGAAAGTATAGTTTTGGCGAAAACCAAACATGCCCGTTTAAAATCCGATTTGATTCTGGTCCCTTTTTTTTGTAGTGAGAACAATGTATCGAAAAACGGGCAATTGTTAGGAAAAAAAACCACATGTAACACATTAAACTGTTTAGAGTTTTACACTATTAACTGAAGTATAATAACATAAGTGGATGTGGAGATCTTATGATTCGAGTATTCGGATGACCGAATTTCTGGGTCGACCTATGGATAATAATGAAATACTTTTCTCTTAAATGCTATATTTTTTTTTTTCCAACAACTTTTCCCAACCAACGGTTCACGGTGATCCTTGAGCTTATCATAAAATATGGTAGTCAGCGAAAACATTATTTTCAATTAAAATGTCAGTACTACTAGAATTGCGAAAAAATTAGTTTTTATATTGATAAATTATAGTACTCTCAGATAATACAAAGTAAGTGATGTAACAGATTGTTGAACGCCACATACATAAATATAATATTTTTGCGTGCAAGTACGTTGTATTCGTGTACGTAATTTGTGTTCGTGGTCGGTGTATGTTACTAGTGTTTACTACACCATTATATTGATTCTTTGTATTCATTTCGAATAACAATAGCAGACTTTAGTGTGATATAATATGGCATTAGGATGAAGAAGCTTAGATAAAAAAAAAAAAAATTATTATGAAAATACTTATGTGATTAAGTAACTACTTAATGTTGTATACAAAATAAATTTCTGTTATAAGTTTTTGGTATTAGGAAGGGAAAATGACAATTCGTATTATTTATAAAAAAATGTATTTAACCCTAATTTTGCGATTTGTGAACTTAAAAATGCTTTTACCCGATCACTAATGATATGTAAGTACTACAGTCGTCATATTATGAGTACAAACTGAAATGTTTTTATTCTGTTCGAAAATTTGTGAAAGACAATGGTTCGTGACCGAATGAGTTAGCTAAGCGGTCAGTGGTGTCTAAAGTGTTGGAGGAAATACTGATTAGAAATTAACTTATCATTACTTAATTCAGACTATACTCTCATTCGATTTATTAGGGAATACACTAATACAGTCGAATGAAATCGGTTACACATACTTGGTCACGGCAGTCATCTGATTTCATGAAATTGATCATGTTTGCAAATTAAAACAGTTGTATATTCGAATTCTTCGTGTTGTAATTATTATTTCAAATATCAAACTAATGATTGTATTAGTAACTGTAAACATACAACTGTAAAAAACAGACTAATACTTCACACTATGGTTATTGTTCGCGCCTAGAATATTCTTGGTGGGCGTGTTAAGTTTTAAGGAAACAATAAATGATTTTTTTTTAATAAAATAATTTTGAGCGAAGCTTCAGTGTCATAATTTATGCAGTACTATTACTATCGTATAAATATTGAATAATAAATTGCCTAAATGATTTTAAAAAAAATGTAAAAATAAAAAACCCTATAATATGAGTGAGTTTGTATAAAATGTTTAATTCTTAAAACAATAAATTGAAAATATTAACAAATAATAAAGAAAAAAAAATTTCCATCTTTTTTTATTCTAACAGCAACGACTTTATTATAATACATTTAAAAGCTTGTCAAAAATTATTCATACAATCGATTTATATTAAAATTTTTATACGAGTATAAAAACAGGTTGAGAGTTTTTATACAAGTATAAAAACAGGTTGAGAGTCTTTTAGTAAAGAAAACATTGAGCGTATACTTTAAATCAAAAATCATAAAAGGTTTAGAGGCGGGGGAGGGGGAAATTGATATTTTATGTAAAAATAATCATTTTCATACAAATTTAAAACAGCGTTTACAAATAAAAAGAACCTGATTAATGAATGATTTTTTACACCTTTTGTGGACCGTTGGGCATAATATGAATATGTGTATATAATATTCATGAGTCAGGTTATGTTAAATTTCAAGTTGAAAATATATATTATCTAGAATTAAAAATGTTGTAAGAAAAAAGCCCGGCATATATCGTACCGTGGTTATTCTTCGCTCCTCAGGTGAGACTTGGTGGATGTGTTGAATTTTAAAGAAAAGAGAAATAATTTCTTCGATGAAATGATTCTGAGTGGAGCTGTGTTGCGGTGGCTACCAACATAAATATAATTGATAAATAAGCGTTTATTGAATATTGTGTTACCATGATTACCAATTCAACAAATTTATTGATTGCTATCAAATTGTCTATAGTAACCAAATTAACAATAAAAGCGAAATAAAATGACGCGGAGATACATTTTATGCTGTATCAACCCTTTGAAAAATGTGAACTTCGAAAAATAATGTCTAAAAAGTACCATGTAGAGCCGAATTCTGATTAAAAATGGTACATTGAATTTCTCAATTCTTCATTTTTTTTTTTTGGAAAAAACTACTCAAAATTTGACAAAAACGACTCGGAAACCATCATTTTTTTGATCCGAACTATATGAAAATTTTGATCATAGATAGAAAATAATATAAAAAAGATTTTGGCGCAGGAAAATTTTGAAAATGTGAAAAAAAATTTTGAACCTTTTTCTAACATTTTTTTAGATTCTGAATGAAGTGTAGAAGCTAGTGTTTTTACAATGATGTTTATTTTTTTTTTTATTATTTTTTTTTTCTGTGTACAACTTTTCGTATAGAAATACTTGTCCAAAAGTTTCGATCAATAACTTTTTGAAACCCTATTTGCCTCTAGATT
>JAIPRM010014603.1:0-10658 GCA_025469315.1 Stegophylla sp. TES_Ste_2020
TTAGTCAAATTTTGGGTAGTTTTTTCAAAAAGAAAAAAAAAAAAATTGAAGAATTGAAAAATTAAAAAAATGACCTCTTTAAAGTACAATCTAGAGGCAAATTCGGTTTCAAAAAGTTATTGATCGAAACTTTTGGACAAGTATTTCTATACGAAAAGTTGTACACAGAAAAAAAAGAAAGAAAAAAAAAAATAAACATCATTGTAAAAACAATAGCTTCTTCACTTCGTTCAAAATCTAAAATCTAAAATCTTTTCCTTTTCCATTTTCTAAAATAAAAATATAAAATTAACAGATAATAAAAATTACGCACGACGCAGGATGCAATTTTAGCTCACACTTGCGTAAAGAATGGACATAGAACGCACAAAACAAGCGGCTGGCGTCTGGCGGCGTATAACTGAACCCAGTTTCAATATTATCAATAAATCGCTGTTTATTCACTCTGGTCCTCTCCGCAATACCCTGTCATAACATAATGTAATGACTGAAACGGCCGGGCGGCAGTTTCACCCAAACGATGTCCGTCGTATTGACGGTATCAGAAAAAACCATCAAAAGTAACTATTATTTATAGATTATGTGGCCTGTCTACTACTAATGATAATAAAAACAGTAGGTAAATACTCATAATAATTTATATTATATAATATATATTAGAAAAAAATATTTTTATGAATTCTTATGATTTATTAGAAGCAAGTAGGTATTTTTATGGGGAGACTCATTTTCAAAGTCTCCCCTCAAGGGCCGCCACTGGTATATCCATATCTCTACTTTACTCCACTTTTTTTTTTTTTTAAATAAAGAAAGGAAAAGATTCAATAAGAAAAAAAAATGTTAGAAAAATGTCCAAACATTTTTTCTCCACATTTTCAAAATTTTCTTGTGCCAAAATGTTTCTCATACTATTATCTATGTTTAAATTTTCATAAAGTTTGGATCTAAAAATGATGATTCCCAAATTTTTTTGTCCAATTTGGGTAGTTTCCCTCCCCTCCCCCCAAAAAAAAAAAAATAAATAAATAAATCGAAGAATTGAGAAATTAAAAAAATGACTTCTTTAAAGTACTAACTAGAGGTAAATCCAGTTTCAAAACATTGCTGATCGAAACTTCTGGACAAGTATATGAAAAAATGTTTACAGAAAAAAAAATTTAAAAAAAAAAAAAACATCATTGTGAAAACACTTATTCCTTTTCTCCACTCAGAATCTAAATAAACAAAGTATTTTATCCTATGTAAGTAATTATTCGTGATCTCTGACTTTTAAGATTTTTACAGGTTATTAGACATATATATCAATAAAATCATATAAAAAATTTCAAATCTTGTAGCATGTAGTTGGCAGCACGAGAAATTTGAAAAATGACTTCTTTTCGAAGCTTTTATGATTATATTTCGCAATTATTAACGATTTTAATTTGTTACTTACGAAATTATTTACGATTAGGACACCATTATTTTTTTGTCCAAACTTTATTAAAATTTAAACATAAATAAACAACAATATTAGATTTTGGCGCTAGAAAATTTTTAAAATGTGAAAAAAAAAATTTTCGTTATTTTTTTCTAACTTTTTTTTTTCATTGGATTTTTTTTCCTTTTCTTTATTTATTAGACAAAAAAAAAGTAAAGTAAAGTAAAGTGAAGTAAAGCAAAGTAAAGTATAGACCAGTATTATTATTCGAACTCGTGATTACATGTTTACGAAAAAAAACACAGATTTGTAAAATCAATATATTCTTCGCTTTCGCTCAGAATCTAAAAAAGATTGTTTATTCGTTTATGGTTTTATCGTTCTATTTATTAACAAAAAAAAAAAAAAAAAAGGTACCTAATAAGGCGTTTTGGACCGCGGCGAGTTTGGAAAGTGTTTAAACGGATCCCGAAAAAAACTAATTGAAAACTGCTCTTATATCATAATATAGTCTCGACGGATATACACCCACATAAAACATATTTTTAGTATATGGAGAGTACCTTATATTCCATTGAAATTAGCATTAAATTTCAAGTGCATTTTCATATTATTTTTCGCGTTAAGAGGTCAAATTTGATTTTTGTACAGTTTTCCCAAACCGTTTTTCCCAATCTATTTTTTCCAATTTAATTTCTCCAATTTCTATATTTACCATACTACATAAAAACATTCTTCCAATATATATTTTTACAAATTCAATATTTCCCCCTCCCAAAAAAAAAAAAAAAATTGGTCATAATTTAAAATTTTAACTATTTTTTTTTCATATTATTCATTAAATTATATTTTATATGACGAGTTTATTGATAGAAATTATATTACTCCATACCTTGCAGTCATTGGTCATAATTAAAAATTTTAATTATTTTATTTAACAATAAATAATTACTTATATTTGATAAGATATATTGATAGATTTGGTATTGTTAAAAATAACTTTTAGGAAAAATGGTATTGAAAAAAAGAACTTTTGTGAAAAATGGTATTGAGAAAGAGAACTTTTGGGAAATAAAAAAATGTGAAAAATAAACTGGGAATAGTGTCTTTCTACCATCAAATTTTTGTACCCATAAAAAGCAGTTAATTATTTACACACATTTTACATTCCAAGAAACTTATATAGCATATAAATATTAGTTTTTTAATAAATTATTATCAATTGGCAGCATAAGAACAATTTTCTAAATATACAAGTAATTTTATACTCTTAGAATTTTTTGAAATATCATAACAACGCCGCAGACTTGTATGTGACAATTTTTTTTTTCTGAAATCCGGTAATATTATTAACGCATCGTTCTGTCGGGGGATCTGTTACTGCATTAATGTAGCGGACGTTGTGTTGTCGCAAAGGTGAAGGTCGATTACATGCACACACGTGCAGAAAAACACACACACACACACACACACACACACTGGTTTATCGCAGTTTATCGCAGTGGCGTCTTCCTTTTACACGAATAAGCAGACACCCATAGGCACGTGCGTTTTACAACTTTCCCCGATTTTTTTCCGTCATTTTCTACACAACACATAACTTTTTACTCGATTGTGTTGTCGTTACGCAATATCAGGTATAGCTAAAAAAAAAAAAAATATGAGGACGAATCCGGTTGTTATTTGCATCGAGTGTCCCGATATAACAACCACCGTGGCCTACGCATGTTTATCGATCCATGATGCGCCGCCATGGATTCAATTAAATAATAATATTGATTACGTTTTGGTTTTTTTTTTACTCTTCTTTCCACGTCTCGTTTATTAACATCCACTATGGCGCGGCAACCATAAATTATAAATATATTTATGTTAAAATCGGCGCGTGTAATTTGTTGTGGATTCCAAATTGGTTGAAATTATATCGGTCTTGAACTTTCACACGTAAACTAAATTGAAAAATGATGTAAGTCTTTGTCTTCTAAGCGAGATCACGAATTCCAGTGAATGGCGAAATACCAACAAACCATAAGTCAATAATCAGGATTTATTTGTATAATGCATATACCATCATAAACCATCAGCTAATAAAAAAAAAAAAAAAAATGGTTTCTGAAATATTTTTACCGGCGTCGTCCTCCGATTGACGTTGAGTTAATATTATAAAAGTGACTTTTGACCTCGCAAATCTATATAATTACCATAGTCCTTGTTATAATCATTACTCGGATTCGAAATTGTAATATTTATGAAAACTAAAACATCAATTACATGAAGGACGATTTAAAATTCTAGGGATAGTCTATTTATTTTTAGAATTTTTCTGTACGCTCACCTGTTGTGACTCTAACTCTTACAATAAATAAAATAATTATTAAATTAAGGATATTAATATTACTTTCATAGTAAGATGATTTTTTTTTCGTCAATAGTTTTTAACAATATTATTATTATTATTATAATGATTGTTTTTTTTCATGGGAGGGGGGGTGGGGAGCTACTAGGATTTAATTAGAGTAAAATGTAATACTATATGAATATATTATGTATGAACTATGTATTACACATTTGGTCTGCCAATATTTTAATAAATAATAATGAACAATCATAATATATCATTGTGCTAAATTTAAACATCAATCGACTTAATCCATATTCAGTCACGTTTATGCCCACCGACAAATAATAATTTGCATAATGTAAGCAATATTATATTATTCAATTGATTAATAATATACGTATCGAAATTGAACATGTAAAATGGTTATATATTAAATTTCATAATATTTTTCAACTTGTTTTGTTTCTTATATAATAAACAATTTATTATGCATATACATATTATGTACTTAAACAGTGTAATAATATTTTGAAATTATTAACGAGAAAAGTTTATTAATTATAGATCAAAAATTAAATTCTACTTAATCTCAATTTATAGACAACACTCGGTCTGTCAAAACGAAAATATCTGTATTATAATTTATTTTGATTATGGTATTATGGTATGTTTGTTATATTATTTTTATGTGTTCTCGAAAATTAATTTACGAACAATATATATTTGCATCGTAAATGATAAAATTTATTGGTAAGTTTCTTATTTAGTGGTTAGAATTTTGTTTAATTATGATTTTACAAGAATAATTTATATCGTGAATTTTTTCTTATTAATTCAATACCTGAACATAAAAATAAAAATTAGATTTAAAATTTTGAATATAATAGGAAATAAATGACGTAAAGCAAAACATTATTGACTCAAAGAATACCTAACCCGAATCTCAGACAGCATAAATTATAATTTAGAATAATTTTCATAAAGTCACGAAGTATCGTATATTATTTTCAATCTGATAAATACTTCTATTTCCTTTTTCTTAACAAATTTATAAAGTTCAAGAATGTGTGTAAGTTATGTGTATGTTATAATTAGGTCCTGGATTCCAATGCAAAATGTATATTTCTTTTGGTGATTTTAGGCAATGTATTCCAAGAACATATAATTTGTTTTATCAATTGAGACATCAAAAGTGAAACTTTTATTTTGCATTTTTCAATGTTTTTTCATTTTTAGAGCATAGTTTTGCATTTTTCGGTAATTTTGTTCATTTTTATGCATATTTTAACAATATACTTACAATTTTAACTATGCATAATATCTGTACATAATACGAATCAATAATTTAAATTTTACCAATTCAAAATATTATCCATGTTTTTCGGGTTTTCCTTAAAAATATCTAGAAGTATTTTTAAAATTGTGATAATGTCTACATCTTATTTTTGCTTATGGGTATCTAGATTTAGCAAACGGCAAATAAGAAAACAAATTAAAATATTAAAATACAAAAGATCTTTTTAACGATATTCTAATTTTTTTAAGGACATTTTTGGCTGTTTTTTTAGAGCATTTTTCGATGATTTTTAGCGCATTTAAATCCGGGCCCTAGTTATAACTTATGAGTTTTAACTTATGATGTTACACTGCTTAGTAAATACACAATACCGTATTTAAATTGTATTACATATTATCTTAAACTAAATCTATGTGCTAAGTTTAGTCGATGTTATCGGTATTATCAATTCATACAAAACATTTCCTATTGTTTCCTTCACAATGATGATGGGGCTTCATATTTATCAAAGCATAACCTTCTTCTGCTCTGATGAGTTTCAATAACAAATTATTCATTTTTTGATTGAGAAATAATTGTTGCTATAGTCTGATTTAATAGAGGAATCGGTGTATTTTGTTAGTTTACTTTTCAAAACACATAATTTTGCAGTAGAGCTTTTTAACTAGACATATTTATATCGTTATTTTATCGTATAGACGTGATAACAGAAATAAAATAATAAAACACACAATAAATTGAGAATCAAAAATCAAATATGGAATAGTGGAATCTATTTAAAAATAAAACCCACATGAAAAATATACAAACTATGGTGTTTAATGACAGTTATGCTTAAGAGGTTATGAAAAGTGGAGAATTTGTTTTTTATAACAGTATATTGTAGTTTTTTTTTTAACTCCCAAGTTATTGATTTTTTTGGTTTTTGAAAATATTCAAAACCTATAATTACATTCCTGTTTTGTATTAGTAATGTGTAGTGTGTTTTCAATGTAAATTTTTTTCCGAGATTTTTTCCTCCAGTTACATTTATATAAAAAAAAAAAAAAACAACAACACGAGAGTTGTGCGATCATAACGTTTGCTTGACGCGTGTTGGTGAAAATACAATGATTCCACAAAGTCAACCGACCTGGAACGTGATATTTTCTTCTTTTCGAGGATGATGACGACGCACGGTGTGTGTGTGTGTGTGTGTGTGTGTGTTCTTTGCCGCGTTCGCGATGAATACAATTCTTACCAATTATCATTTACCCGTCTCGCTATTGTTCGACAGACGGACCACAAGACGGCGGGTAAATGTGACATCACCGAGACGTGCCATCGTCTGTTGCAAACGTGTTGTTTACGATTGTTTTTATTATTATTATTTTTTTTTTTTCATTCAATTTTAATACTATCCGGTAATGACACCACGTGTACGTCCGATACCAGTGCGTCATTTTGAGTTATAATTTTCTGCCCTCAGAACAACACACGTTTTCTGATTTCGTATGTATAATAATTTAATTTCGTCACGACAAAGGCACGCTAATAAACACTATAATATATTATAAACTGTCTTTATTCAGCGGGTTTTTTTTATTTCCTACGAACGTTTCCCGTGTAATTTTTCCAACGGATAGTGTTTTCATTTAGTCGTCGTAGGTATAATTTCATGTTCATGAAGACGTGAGAAAGTTGAATCTTTGAACAGCAAAACTTTTCCGGGTCCAAGTGCCATAACTACACGTGATTATTAAAGCTATAAAAATTTAACGTATTCACACTTCAGAGTGATCCTAATGAAAGAATTATTTATGCAATTGCAAATTTCAATGTTTTAAATTATTTTTGTTCGTGTGAAATCTATCACTGAACACCGAACAATATACAAGTTTATATGCCTAAATATTTATACAGCACATGAGCTTTTTAATTATTGTATTTGAATTATTTTGAATTATTTAAATTGCGTACCTACTTTTTAGATAATTTTTTGTTTCTTTTTAGTAGAGGGAGGGCAAGAAGGGGTATTTGTTTCTCAGGAAATTGTACATAATGTTTTAAATTTATTTACTTACAAATATTTATATTATAAATAAATTACTTGTGGGGGTATAAACCGTCCAGTTCATTTTGGTCGATGAGTGATGTCACAGGCTATGGGTTTTCAAATCCATTTAGTAATTGGTGTGTAGCTTATAGTGGCGTAGCCAGGATTTTCTCATGGGAGAGGTTTACAAGTTTCGTTAATAAATTTACTCAATGACATAGCCATGGTGGGGGAAGGTTGAGGTGTGTACAAAAATACTATATACTAGGCCTTTGAACCCAAGTCAATTTGTTCAGGTTACGGGTGTTAAATAAAAATACAGGTGTTTTGGGTTATTAAAAATTTCTGATTACTATTAAATGTACATTTATTCAGGTTAATTATGATTTATGGTTAATTCGGGTGTTAAAAGTTATATTGATACCTATACAAGTTTCAATACAAATTCGATTTAATAATCAGATTTTATTTTAAAAGTAAATTTAATAATAAGAATAATAATAATAATATCCTAACCTAACCTCAATTAACTTCATTAACTAATTGTAGATCATAAAAACTAAACATATTTATGTTGTGGTAGTTTTACAAATATGTTTTCAATCTTTTTAATGATGTAAAAGATCGTTCATTAGTGGAAATTGTCGCTGAAAGGGTTGCAAAATTCTGTAGAAGTTTAAAAATATGTAGAAAGATTGTTGTATTACATTGTTGAAGCGCGTTAATGGAATTTTAAAAATTTATACGCTCAGATGAAACAACCTAATCCATTCAAACACACATTTCTCTTTAAGTAGGTATCAACTATGATATAAAATAACTCAAAAAAAAAAAAAATTATTGAATCATGTTGATCTAATCATATTTTAGTAGAATATAAAGGTTCTAATCTTTTATATGTTTTGTTATTTAAATTATGTATTTAAGATCTACTCTGCTGATGTTGAGCTATTTTAACATTCCTTTAATTAGGTGTAATCCTATAATAGTAATAAAAAAAAAGCAATGGGAGGAGTTTGAACACCCAACCCCCCCCCCTGGCTATGCCATTGGGTGAAGCCATTGTCGAAGTTCCATATTATGCACAATTCGTGATATTATGAGAGTAATCAATTTATAAATATCAAATTGTAATCAATCAAAAATTATCGTTATCCCACAAACACTACTTCTATAAATTGACATTATAACATTTAAGTTGATATTACATAAATGCAAATATTTTTTCAGTATAATTTAGTTTTCTAACTGATATTCTACATTATAATATAGTAGATAACTGATACTGATTTAAATATGAATCAACTATTCAAATAATTATCAAAAATTTACATGTTGCTCAACATTTTAAAATACTCAAATTTATTAGACAAAAATTGTTGAATAACATAGAGAACCGTGTTCACGCGCGTAATTGTTTATTATAATTTTGTCTCATTTGTTGGTATACCAGATGATTAATTTTTATATAAATATGCCGTTTTGTAAATATCTCTTTCTAAAAACCATTTATTTAAAAATTTTCTTCCTTAGACAAAAATGTTTAACAAAAGTAATGAATGCTACGCTGTGCTTACATTTTACTGTACGACGACGTGTGCGTATTATATAAAATTTATGAATGTGGGAACACACAAAGAAATAATAATTGTAAAACATGATGGACACATTGGATTTTCTTCGACAGTTAAATAGTATCTATACTAAAGTAAATCCAGTATCCGTAGTGTGTGTGTACAAATCGAATCCGGATAAAGGAAGTCGCGTATTTTGGCTGCATTTACTATTGTGAAGCTAAATGGTTTCACCATTACAAGAGCAAACAACATAACAACGTTCGAATACATTGTTATTACCTTTTATTATCAGTACTCTAAATTGAAATTGCCAATATGTTATATATATATATCGATATGTGGAATATAAAATTATATTTTCAGGAAAAAACAAAAAAAAAATTCTCCTGAAATTTTCAATATTTCATTGGAAAACAGGGACGGGACTAAAAATATTAATATAATAGTTTAATACATAATTTATGTAGGTATTTTAATCTGATTCAGGTATGGGTAATATATGTTTGTAGGTGTTTAATAAACTTACTTTATCTATTGTGTATTTATTATTCTTATCAGTATATCGAGAATGGTAAATTTGACTTTGGAATTATTCTAAACTTTGTAATAAATCATTGGGAATAACTTTAAAATAATTTGAATTTCGATTATTTTGTTCTGTTTCTTTCTTTTACATAATTCTAGTAGATATATTTAGTTTCTATATTATGCTTTCATACTTTCGCCAACATTCTAAAATTATAATTTATTAAAAAAGTGTAGTATAACCGTGTTAAATTGTTAAACATAACGATATAAAGGCTAAAATGTGCATACATTTTTCATGTGAAATTACAATAATTTTTAATATTTTTTTGTTTAAGTGTTTTATGCGATACACTTTTCAATTATTGCCGTTATTAGTGAACCGATTATTGTATATAATAACCACGTTATTTCACCACATATTTTGTAGGTAATAAGGTATTGTATAGCCTAATTTATTATAATGACTGTTTATAAAAGAAAAAAAAAACTAATATTCAAGTGTTCAAATCGTTGGCGATAATAATAAATATATATATATATATATATATAATACATAACACATAATATAATATTTGACACTCGCGCGCAAACGAACAAGGAAACAAATCGGACCTAACGATTATTGGGACATTTCTAACGCAGTTTTGAAGCCGGAAACAATATTAACAAACATGCTTACGTCGAGGCGTGTTACCTCATTACCACCATGTTGTACAACAGAGATATAAGCGTTTTTTTTTTTTTTCAGTATAGATATTACTATTAATTTTTAATTTAATATATATTTTAGTAATAAAAAAAAAATCTTAAAAAATACAGTGCCAAGGAAATGACGTTATTTTTAAGTTAAAAATATGGAATTGGAAATGATAATAGGACTCAATGACTGTTGAAGAGCTTGTAGAAAATAATAGAAAATAAAGTATGTATCTAATATGACACATTGTATTATACTCATACATATTATGATATATTTATTTTGCATAATATATAATTAGATTATATTTTAATTAAACTTTTTAAAAAGCTCAACAAAATAGCTATTTTGAAAATGTCAAAAAGCTAATACTAAAAAAAAAATTAGTTTTGGGAAAATTAACGTCATCAAATTAGAATTTGAATAAGGATTACTCTTGAAAAATAGCATTAAAAAATAATGATTTGCGGCCACTATGATAATTTATTGGGTGGTACGGAACTTTTGGGACATACTGTATAGTATTATTATTACTAATTACTATATACATAATATTAATATATTATACATAAATTTATAAGGTAAATAGTTTATTATAAATTTCAACAATAATATCAAATAGAGTTTAAAAAGCCAGACATACTTCGCACGACGGGTGGTATTCTCTTGACGGGTGTATTAAATTTTAAAGAAACGATAAATCATTTCTTCAGTAAAACGATTCTGAACGAAGGAAGTTAATAATATAAGAAAAAAAATGTCC
>JAIPRM010014604.1:0-10658 GCA_025469315.1 Stegophylla sp. TES_Ste_2020
AAAGTTTCGATCAATAACTTTTTGAAACTCGATTCGCCTCTAGATTGTACTTTAAAGAGGTCATTTTTTGAATTTCTCAATTCTTCAATGTTTTTTTTTTTTTGGAAAAAACTACACAAAATTTGACAAAAACGACTCGAAAACCATCATTTTTTGATCAGAATTTTATGAAAATTTAAACATGGATAGAAAATCCTGTAAAAAAGATTTTGGCGCTAAAAAATTTTGAAAATGTGAAAAAAAATATTGGACATTTTTCGAATTTTTTTTTTTTTTTTATATTATAAACTTTCTTCGTTCAGAATCGTCTTATTGAATTTATCGTTTCTTTAAAATTTAATACGCCCGTCAAGAGAATACCACCCGTCGTGCGAAGTATGTCCGGCTTTTTTTTTCAATAAGAAATATTCATACTCCAATAAACATCAACAGAATATCGAGCAAATAAACTAAGTAATGCATTTGCTCGGCTGTACCAATTTTCTTTTAAGTACGTAAAAATGTTAAATTTTAGATAAAACTAACGAATTTCGTCAAAATTCTAACTTCAAATGTTTATAGAGAAAAAAGATGACTTTTCAAAATTAGACATATATTTGAGTAAGATCATTCTATGTTTTCAAGTCTAAATATTGAGAACTAAAAGTTTTATTACATAAAAACTAACAAAAATCGAGGAATTTCCAAACTTTCAAAATGCTATTAATATTTTTCTTTAATTTTCAGTTATGTGGTATTTTTTTTTTTAGTAATTTTTAATGCATTTATGTAATTTTTGTAGGTAATATATTTATATTTTTTCTCAACAAAAAATCACCTCAAATTTCTCACTTTTGTAAAACATAACTTCTATAAAAGTAAGTATTTAAAAAAAATTATCATATTCTATAACCCAATCCTTCAATTATTTGTGTAAATATTTTACTTTTGTATTGACATTATACTATGTACATCCATTTAAAATTTATTTCTACATTCAATATTTGTGTTTGACTGCATAATGACATTGTAAGTGTACTTATTTGTTCAGCATAAAAGACAATTTTATTATTAAATAAAGATCATATTAATTAAATTAAATGCATATTAATATAAATACTAATAAAAATGAAAAATAAATTATATTTATTGTAAATTTTGATATTGTATAGAAATATTTGTCAAGTAGTTTCAACGAGCAATTTTCAGAACTAGAATTTGGCTTTCGTATCCAGATGATACTTGTAAGAAATCATTTTTCAAAAACGCTCTATCGTTTTTTTAACACCTACCATGTCCCTTTCGGAAAGCGAAGAATACCCATGGTGCGAATTATGTCGGGTCTTTTTAATTTTGAAGTTATTACAAACATACATTTTAAAGACGTTTTCCAGTGAATTATTTGATTCGCGTTTGTATTTTTTCGAGGGCGTGTTTCTAACCGAATTCTTGATTACATACGTTCGAAAAAAGAAAAAAAAAACACACAGATTTGTAAAACCCATACATTCTTCGCTCCACTCAGAATTTAAAAATAAATATAAATTTGTTCTTTAAACAGTATAAAAGTTTAAATATTTTATTTTGAAAATTATAGTAATCTTGTACGAAAATGATTTAGTCAATTAGAACTAAATTAATGTAAATTTATTTTAGATTCTGAACGAAGTGAAGACGCTAGTGTTTTTACAATGTTGTTTATTATAATTATTATTATTATTATTACTTTTCTTTTAATTTTGCAAACACTTTTTCGTATGGAAATACTTGTCTAAAAGCGTTGACAAAATAAAAAACCGGACAAATGAATTTGGCTAAACTCTAAGAGATTACCCCATACAACTATTTGATAATTTTTTTTTATTTTTATTTTGTTTTATTTTATTTTGCAAATATATACGGACTGTGTCCTATTACAAAAAGTGATATTGTGATACATAATTATGTACAAAATCATCATACATTTGTTTGTTAGTAAATGTAAATTACTTAACTACAATCAACTAGCTTAAAAATATACCAAATGAAATAAATTCCAAATTAAATATAAATTACTTAACTACTACATCAAACTTAGAAATATACATAATGAAAAAAAAAAACAAATTAAAGATAAATAATATCGATAGAAAACATTAAACAAAGTCAAACACATAAGTATTACCAGCGTTCATCAATATATTAGGGGGAGAATTTAAAACATAATTTTTATTTGAGAGATTAGGGTAAAATGGTAAAAGGTTTCTAGTGTTCAGGCTATTTATTTTAAAATTAATTACAGACAACAACTCTGGACAATCAATAGCGCCAATTAGCAATTTATGTAAAAATTTTGATAGCAGAAGTAAACGACGGTCATTTAATGTAGTAAGAACTATGGGTATGCCTAAAAATATTAAATTTAGAAGAAATAAATCGCAAAAAATTATTTTGAACTGATTCTAGGATTTTATTTTGTTTTAGTGTATTGTTTATCGAGACTAAAGAACAGTATTTTAAATTAGGACGAATTAAAGAGCAATACAAGTACGCTCGATGAAACCTAAATAACGCATAGCTTTATTTTTTATTATTTCAGGGTAAAGTGAAAAATTTAATTTCGTGTCGAAAATTACTCCCAGGTCTTTAAAATCAGATACAAGTTCTATTTTGGAACCAGATATATAATATTGGAAATTGATTGGATTTTTTATTAAATAAAAGCGCATAAACTTACATTTATTAATATTTAAAGATGAATTGTTTAAATTACACCACATTACTAAGTTATCAACAGGGCTCGAGACTTCTAGCATTTGCATATTTGTTTATAAAACTCTAAAAAATAGCAAAGTGAGCTACAAATCCGTTTCATACTAAAAGAAATGCAGCTTTAAAAGTTTTTAGCGCATATTTCATGGTTTTTTAGTGCTAGAAGTCTCGAGCCCTGTTTATCAATATCAGATTGTAAATAAATTGCGTCATGTTCCGTTTTGATTATCTTTATTAATTTAGCATCGTCAGCGAAGAGAAGAATTTCAGAGTTTTTAATAGCGTTAGGGAGGTCGTTTATAAAAATATTAAAAAGTAAAATGGACAAGTGATCTACTTGGGAAACACCAGAAGGGACGTGGAACTGGGCAGATTGAAAATTAAGATGTTTAACAATTTGAATGCGATTAGAAAGAAATGATTGGAACCGAAGAAGTGAAGAGCCAGAGAGAAACCAAAGGACTGTAATTTCTTCACTAGAATTTGATGACTTACTCGATCAAAAGCCTTGGAAAGATCAGTAAAAATAAAGTCTGTCTGTGCGTTTAATTCAAATGATTTTATGATTATATTTTTGGTGACTGATAAATTATTACAGGTCGATCGATTAGGAACAGAGCCATATTGTTTACTTGTGAGGAAAGCAGAGCAAAGTTTCGATAATTTTGATGAAATTAATTGAGAAAAAAGCTTAGGAATGATAGAGATAGGGCGATAGTTAGGAATTAAAGAATTGTGACATATCTTTACAATAAAATTACAGTTCATTATTTTTTACTTCACTTGCCTATTTAAAAAAAAAAAAAAAGACATTTCTTATTTGTTGGTAACTTCCATTTTTGTTTGACTATGAAAAATATCGGTCGATATTTTGGCTAATTCTTATTGGATCATCAATGAATCGGAGTAATTAGAGTACGGATTTTAAAGCAATAAAAACTAAAAACTGAAAGAACACTTATAATAAAGCAGTAAAGCTCAACAAATCTCCCAAAAAAGCTTTAAAAAAATCATTAAAAATGGGGTTTTTGATAAAAAAAAAAATATATACATATTAATTACGAAAAACGTATTATAATTATATATTAGTTTATTAAATCACAAAAAAAATCATGATGCTGCTCTTTTTCTTTCACAGTTTGTAAATTAGATTTATTCATTTTAAGATACCTAATCTCTCAAAATTTGTTAAAAAAATAGTTACAAAATGATTAACCTATATCATCGGAGTTGCATTATGCAATTAAATTTATTTTTAAGTTTTCAAAAAATAATCTCTTTAAACTGAATTAATTTTTCAAATACGTGTGTTAATTTAGAACACATTTTGAAAAAATGTAACTTATAAACTAAAAAAAGTGACTAAAATACCTCAAAAAGCTGTAAAATACAAAAAAAAAAAAAAAAACAAATAAAAGCAAAATAAAATGTCGCAAAGATTATTCTAAGTGGTATAAATCGAATTTATAGTTGACGTAGCTTCCTTTTTAGAGAGATAGAAAAAAAAAAGCAAATACCTTCAAAATCCGCATTCTAGTAATAATATTCTTTTATTATATTATCATTGCTTTATGATTGTAGGAACATTAAAGTCGATTTTTTCCTTTCGTACTCACACATAATGTCTTCTCTATAGTTGAATTTCTTTTTGGATTTATCCCATACACATTATTCAGGTTTTCAAAATCTTTTTTTGTTCCTTTTTTACCAGCACCTTTAGATTTGATTTTAACTGTTTTCCAAAATTGAAATAATTTATGCCAGGTAAAAACTTCCACTGAATAAAACAAAAAAATACATCCGAAATTTCACCTTTAATATTTTGTTCATTTCAACTCGTTCATTGTGATTTCTGTTTAAGAATCGATAATCGAATTTCCATTAGATTTTAAACTTAAAAAACTCATTAAATTTACACGAATATTATAGAAATGACGGGATTAATAAAACGGGACCATCTCCAGAAAATGGTACAAAAAGCGTCCCGTTTGAAGTTTTTTCTGGACATGACGAAGGGACAATCTCGTTTTCAGTGGGACGTATAATAATTATTTTTTTATTAATTAACGACGTATTTTAACGAGTCAAAGTAAAGTAAAGTGAAGCAAAAATAACTAAAGTATAGAGAAGAAAGTCGGACATACATCGCACCACGGGTATTCTTCACTCTTCGGGTCGGGTACTCTTAGTGTGCATGACTAAGTATTTTACAAAATTCTGAAATTAGAGTATGCTCTAAAGCGCTTAAAACCTATTTATAAATACATGATATTTCCGAATTTCTTTTCTTGATGAAAACCATTTTTAGATTTTGAACGAAGTGAAGAAGCTAGTGTTTTCACAATGATGCCTTTTTTTCTCTGTAAACATTTTTTCGTATTGATATACTTGTCCAAAAGTATCGATAAGCAACTTTTTGTAACCGAATTTGCCTCTGGATATAATATGTAATTGGACATACGTTTTAAATAACTGTGTATGATATAATTTCATGGACGTAACGACGATGGGACAGCCCCCCTGTATTCCTCCCTGCTTCGAACGATATATATTGTAAAATCATAAGTATTCAAACACCAAAAAAGTCCAAAGATTTTGAGGAAAATAAACGCCGAGAAGCTAACGATAAGGCAATTACACAATTGGAAAAAAGAAAAATTACTAGGTAAGTATTGAAATTCAAACTGATCTATATATTATTATAAATATTATAAAAATTGCATTTGCTTCTTTTGTTTTTGGGTTTGCATTTTTTAAGAAAATGTCAAATAATTACAAAAATATTTAGTATTTAATTTTTATATACCTTTCTACAATTCAGTTTAGGTACCTATATAAACGATTTATTATTTATAAAACATTTAATTTCTTTATACCTTTTTAAAATTTATATAATTCTACAATTAGATATATTCTATGTATACTGACGATATATTATTATTTACAAAACTTCTCATTTTAGATTCTGAACGAAGTGAAGAAGCTTATGATTTTACAATGATGTTTATTTATTTATTTTTATTTTTTCTCTTTCTGTAAATACTTTTTCGTATAGAAATACTTGACTGAAAGTTTCGAACAGTATCTCTATAGAACCGGAATCACACCTAAATGGTACTTTAAAGAGGTCATTTTTCCAATTTCTCAATACTTTTCTTAAAAACACGAAAAAACTGAAAAAAAGTTGACGAAAAACGGCAAAATTTGAAATTACCGCAATTGCCGTAAAATTGAAAAATACTTTTTGACGTAACTTCTAAAATAATGCAACTAGGGACTTGAAAATTTCACCAACCACTAAAAATAGTTACAAAAACATTTCATGTAAATTTCAAAAAGATTTCATTAATTTTGAGTTAAGTACGGCAATTTGAAAATTTCGGAAATCTCTCATTTTTTGTTAGTTTTTATGTAATTAAATTTTTGATTTTTGATATTAAGACTTGAAAATTTAATATGATCTCACTGAAATATATGTCTAATTGATCTGAAAAAATCGTTAGTCAACTTTTTTTTTTATACCCGTCTGAAGTTAGAATTTTGACGAAATTCGTTAGTTTTACCTAAAATTATGCACTTTAACGTACATATAAGAAAATTGGCCCAACCGATTGTTTTGAAATTTGGTACCTAGATAGAGAATTTCATTGCGAATATTTTGGTGCAATAAAATTTCTTTACGGACGAATATTTAAACATTTTACAAGAGTTTGAATAAAAAAAAATTGGAGAAAATACAGACAGATATTAGGAGATATCTGTAGATTACAGATGTGTGATTGTGTTGATAATGTTTTATTGCATCTTATGCATTGTTCGACGTTGAATACGATGGTGTGAATTAAAATCCACGTGCAACAATAATTTTCGGACTATTTTATTCTATTTTGAAAATTCAATATTTTCGGTTATTATACTAAATACCTACTATTTCACCCATAAGGTCTAGTAATGTTTTGTGGCGTAATGGTAAAGCAACCGGCCTATCACAGTACCAGGATTCAATTTCAGCCCGGCACTCTGAATTTTTCGCATTTTTTTTTTTTTTTCTTATATTTATTAACTTCCTATTCGTTCAGAATCGTTTTATTGAAATTAACCATTTATCGTTTCTTTAAAATTCAATACACCCGTCAAGAGAATCCCACTCGACGTGCGAAGACCACCCCGACGAGCGAAGTATACACTTTTTTCATTTTAAATTTTTGTTTAAGTACCTTCCTATAATTTTTTAAATTCCCTGTATTTATTATAAATGCATATAGTCACAACAGAATAAAAATAAAAACATGAAAATTTATAAATTAATAACATATTGATTTGTATTTATAAACTATTTACGTTTATTCTGTCTTTTTCATCACATTCATATTATGATATTTATTTATTTATTTTATTAGTTAACGCCAGTCGGCATTTACATAGTCTTTTTTTTTTTTATATATATATATACAGATAGTGTAGATATAATATAAAATTGAACATACTTGTTAAGTAATATAATTAGTAAGAGAGGAAAATAACGTAGATTTCTAAATATTATATATATATATATATATACAGCGATATCAAATTGTAAAATGTGGCATTAAAACTAAGATGAAGAAATAATTCCAGTATAATACAGGAAATTCAGCTTTAGGTGGTGTTAAGGAGACGAATCATTCTGTGTATAGGATTAAAATGAATTTATTGTAATATACGTCTCAGCGTTTTCAAAAATCAATGATTAGAAAATTTGTTAAAATACAGTGTGAGTAATATTGTCAGTGGAGGAAAATGGTATCCGATTTTTGGAGGAAAGGTGATACGCCCCGCACTATAGACCACGATAATATTACAGGTGGTGGCGGCGTGGCTTCCCGTAGCAATCGAGTGTCTAATAAATAATTTGTCATTTTTGTTTTTTGACGTTCGGTCGGCTCCGTATAATAATAATAATATGTAAACGAGCCGTAATTTTTTCGTTATTTATTCACCTCGGCGAGTGAAACACAAACGCGGCGTGTGATATTCGCGAAAAAACGAACTGGCCGCGCGGAGAAAGCGGGAATTACCGATGTCACATTATTATTATTATTATTATTGTAATTGGCGAGAGAATTATCATATTGTCAGGCGATAAATTGTTGCCCGAGCACACGAAACACCTCTGTCACAGCACGAGAGCGATTTTTTTTTTTTGTTTTTCCAAATTTATTTATTTGTTTTTTAAGTAGGTAGGTGTTTTTTTTTTCCACTTCTTTCCGTTTGGCAAATATCCTAATAAATGTATTATGATCACGCGCGCGCGCGCGTGTGTGTGCGTTATATTTTCTTAAAAAATATTCCGATGACGCTTTCAACGATAGCGAAGACGAAGACGCGACAGACCGACACACAGAAAGTTCTAGAAAGTTTATTTAGAGGGAAAAAATTATTTAAATTATAAAAGAATTTTTTATACACATTTTTTGGATACTTACTTCAAATTTAGGTTCAGTTTTCATAATATTGTACATTCATGCAATTAATTAAAGTCAATAAGAAATTAAATCGATTTCTGATTTCCCATCATATGTATTGTTTAATAATTTTAAAAATTAAGAATATTACTATTTAAATTGCATCGAAATATTTTGATTTTCAATTAAAATATTATTATCTAAAACAAGGTAAAATACAATATATGTTTATTTAAACTAAAATATTTTCGTAGTTTTTTTTATTTATTATGAAATTAAATTTTTCTTCAATTTATGTACAAATTTAATGTATAATATAGGTTCTAAAATAATAAACCGCAACAAAACTAAATAATTTCTCTAAAAGTACGTATAAAGCTATTAGAAAATACTAATATATAACTTCTACTAGTGTCTACTTATTTTTCATATCCTTTAATATTTTAAAATGAGAAATTTTCAAAATATTTTCATACATATTAATTTAAATTACACTAGTAAGAGTAAGCTTAAAATTAAGAATACAAAATATAAATACCTTCCATGACTCTATAAATTTGTTTGAAGAAAAATATTTCATTCAATGGACAATGTGAACTATATAATACTATGTTATACACAAGAACAATATTATTTAGCTTGTTATTAAAATCCTTATCAATTATCATAGATCATTAGGTGATTCTGTACACTGCACGACGAGTTTAAAAAACCCATATTACCTAATCAATAGCTAACTATATTTCAATTAAATGCAATTTTGGGTTTAAATAGTGACTTAAAAAAATCTAATTTTGTTCGACTAAATCAACATTCTGATACACTGTGCGACACTGGGCCTATGCGGTGTTCTATGTTCGACCGCACAGACCAGTGGTTCTCAACCGACGCACCGGTGAGTCAGATTTTCAAACAGGTGGAAATAACTTTTGAATTTTAGATTCTAAGCGTAACGATGTGTATTTTTATTTTTTTCCGTTTGTGTAAACACTTTGTCGTATAGAAGTATTCACCCTAGAGCCTCGATCAGCCACTTTTTGATTCGAGCATTGGCTCTAGAAGGTACTTTATACTTAGCATTTTTCAAAATTCGCATTATTTTAAAAGGGTTTACACTAGACGAAATTTTTGGAAAACACGGTAACCACAAAACCGTGGTAATCATAATAATCATAGTAACCATGGCAACCATGCTGACCATGGTAACGTAATAATTATCGTCATGTGGTTATTGTATAATCACTGAAACTCAGCTCAGAATCGTTTTATTAAAGAAATGAATTATCGTTTCTTTGATATTTAATACACCCACCTAGTATATCACACCCGAAAAGCGAAATATATATTCATGGTGCAAAGTCTGTCCGGTCTTTTTATTTATTATAATCATTTTTTTATACAACTATTCAGTCTGAAAAGTATAAAATCTCGTTCTTTACTCAATCTTATGAATATGAAATATAATATTTGAACATTACAACAAAACCGCCTTCTCCCTTTCCAAATTAATCGTAAGTTAAAGGGTTAAAATACTCGTATTAGAGTAAAATGAAACAGTGAAGGAAATCAAGCGATTGGCTTTATTTTAATGCATAATAATAAAATTACCATTTATAATTTTTTTAGATACTGAAAAAAGTGAAGAAGCTAGTGATTTTACAATGATGTTTATTTTTTTTCTGTGTACACTTTTTCGTATAGATCTACTTGTCCAAAAGTTTCGATCGATAACTTTTTGAAACCCGATTCGCCTCTAGATTGTACTTTAAAGAGGTCATTTTTTGAATTTCTTAATTCTTGAATGTTTTTTTTTTGGAAAAAACTACCCAAAATTTGACAAAAAACGACTCGAAAACCATCATTCTTTGATCAGAATTTTATGAAAATTTAAACATAGATAGAAAATCCTATAAAAAAGATTTTGGTGCAAGAAAATTTTGAAAATATGAAAAAAAATTTTGGACATTTTTCGAACATTTTTTTTTTTTTTTCATATATTATTAACTTTCTTCGTTCAGAATCGTTTTACTGAAGAAATAATTTATCGTTTCTTTTAAATTTAATACGCCCGTCAAGAGAATACCACCCGTCGTGCGAAGTACACCCATCGTGCGAAGTATGTCCGGCTTTTTTAACATATTTTAAATATTTTTCTGAAGTTTTTCTAGTAACCTATTGTCTATATGGGTAAAATAATTTCACAAAATTAATTTTATTAATTTACCAAAATACTAAAAAAAAAAATAGTCGATTTCTTGAAATTTGCCACCCATCCTGTAGTATTCATTAGATTCAACACAACTATCGAATACATATTTTAACTTTAATGAATGATTTGAATGTAGAAATTAGAAAATATTGCAAAATATTAGTTTTTTTTTTTTATCACAAAACGACGGTGATTTTTAGTTTTACGACCGTATATCCAATAGAAAATAATGGGGTGCTTGTTGAGGGTGGAGAGTAGTAACATGCTTCCCTGAG
>JAIPRM010014605.1:0-10657 GCA_025469315.1 Stegophylla sp. TES_Ste_2020
CCTTTGTTGAGAATCGTTTTACTGAAGAAATGATTTATCGTTTCTTTAAAATTTAATACGCCCGTCAAGAGAATACCACCCGTCGTGCGAAGTACACCCATCGTGCGAAGTATGTCCGGCTTTTTAATTAGTGGAATTTTTGTTTTTAACACATTATTTTACTATTTTAGTAAAATCAAGTTTTCAGTTACTACATGATCTCAATATGTCACCAAGGTGAGAATTTTAGTATTCCGATTTCTATACAAATTTTTTGCATATTTCACTTTTGAATATGAGAAAAATACATTCGCAAATACACGTTTTCAGATTTGTTAGGTATTTAAGGTTACCACTTGAGATAAAATTTCTCTTGTAATTTACTTAGCTAGTAATTTCAAATTAAATCAAAATATTTTTTTATAATATTTATGAAATTTTGTTTTTTTTATGCGCCGAATAAAAAAGAAATGTTTTTTCGGCCACACAGAAAGGCTTGGTAGGCCACAGGTTGAGTATGGGCTGATCTAGTTCGTCGTCGTATTACTTGGCGTCATTTTCGTCCCGACAAAATGTGTGGATTTCCGAAGGAGGGATAACACAGACGTAAACATAATAACAATAATATGTTCTAATGGATTTCATCGACTGTGAAAAGGACACGGTGGCGTCGAGAGTATTTCGAGGGCTTGTCGCCGAAACCTCATCGAACACCACTTTCTTCCCCGTCAACTAATGATAATAATATTAGTATAATCCTTGGCGTTTAAGTACTCGTAAACCTTCTATGCACGTGTGTTTTGTGTCAATACAACGGATACTACCAGGGTAGGTAGTAGTGTTTATAGTGGTTAGTGGTTGACGTCGCGTCGTGGAATCTACTTGCAAATCGACTGCGCGTCAGCCGTCAGATTATATTATAGAATGTATAATAATAATTTATTATTGTTATCGAGTCGATAAAAATATATTATAAACGATTATTATTTATTCGTATTAATAATATACCCTCGTCCGATCGAGCAAGGACGACATAACGTGCCCTCGTAGTGGCGACGACTACTACTCTACACGGTCACGGCGCCACTGCTTTTTCCAGTCGCTCGCCACTGACGGCGCGCCGTCAGTGGCGATTTTCGATGGACGCGGCGGCGCGTGCGAGGTACGACGTCTTCTCCGTACCGGCGGCGGCCACGACGATGACACTACCATAACAACAACAACGAGAGGGTACGGGTGGATCAGAGGGGGGGAGGAGTTGACATCCCGTGGGTATCGGAGAAGAACTACACGACTACGACCGATGGTCTTTGGGATTTATTGCGACGAAGACGACGGGCTGTATGTGGTTGTTGATCGTGCGCGCGCACGCGTGTGTGTGTGTCGAGTGTGCATTATGAACGTCGGGCGCCGCGGCAGTTGTGCCGCCACTGTGTGTGTGTGTGTGTATATATGGCCGGCGGCGCCTGTCCGCTCTGTCTCCTCCGGTCGTAACGTCGTCGTCCCCGGTGTGAATTATATATGTATGTATGTATTTGTGTATACATATGCGTTTCTTCTTGTATTTCTACCCTCTCCGCGCCACGATCCACAGCCGCCGACGACGACGACGCCGAGATCGTTTACTCCCCGTGGTAGTCTCCGGCTGACGGCTGCACAGAGCGCCGCCGCCGATCCCGGTCACGCGATATAACCCGACGGCGGCGGCGACATTATTACTTATTAGTTATTACAATACTGCAGTTTGACACTATAAACGTCGTCGGGATCACCCCCTCTTTTGCGTTGCACCCTCTGCACTTAGCTCCCTCACGACATACACCCGCCCCTTGTCTTGCTCCGCTCTTCGCGACGTTATAACATAAGATTCGTGGGACCCGTTTTTCGGCGCCGCGTACATCCCCATCGTTTTTTTCTTCTTTTCGTTTCCGTAATATTTTCGCAAAACTTCGTTTCAACTACACCACATCGTCTCCTCTTCGTCCTATTGCTCTGCTCCCTTTAGGTTCATTTTTTAGATTCTGAACGAAGTGAAGAAGCTAGTGTTTTTACAATGATGTTTATTTTATTTTTCTGTGTACAACTTTTCGTATGGAAATACTTGTCCAAGAGTTTCGATCAGTAACTTTTTGAAACCGGCTTTGCCTCTAGATGTTACTTTAGAGAAGTCATTTTTTTAATTTCTCAATTCTTCGATTTTTTTTTTGAAAAAACTACCTAAAATTTGACGAAAACGACTCGGAAACCATCATTTTTTGATCCGAACTATATGAAAATTTAAATACGGATAGAAAATAATGTAGAAAAATTTTGAAAATGTGAAAAAAAAATTTTGAACATTTTTCTAACACTTTTTTTTCTCATTTATTTTTTATATTATTAACTTTCTTCGTTCAGAATCGTTTTATTGAAGAAATGATTTATCGTTTTTTTAAAATTGAATACACCCGTCATGCAAAGAACACCCATCGTACGAAGTATGTCCGGTTTTTTTTTTCATAAAGATTAGGTCATTTTTTTACGCTTTATAAATATGTTATGTATAATTAAAAGGCATTTTCATCATTTGTTTTTCGAATGATGATGTTATTATAGCTTCTTCAAAATGGTTTTTATCCCTTTTTATATTATAATTTGATTTCGTGAAGTGCATTTTTTTAGCTTTTTTGATAACAATTTATAATTGTGACGTGTTAATCGTTGTTGTCATCATTAGAGTGACATTCCTATAGTCGGTTTTTGTGTATTATTATAATTATTACAAGTTCGGAGTTATTTCTCTTTGTTAACATTAATTAATTACATTTTTTTTGTTTCATTTTGGTGTATAGTTGTTATTTACATAGAACTTCCTACACATTTGACTTACTCGCCGTGCATAGCAATCATTTGAATTTTAAAAATATCGAATATCGACGAAGGACTGTAAATAATAATATAATAATGGAGAGTCAATTTATTTTTGGCAATTTTCTTTTGAAATTGGTCTCGTAGAGTACATATTATTATTATAGTATTGGAATTTAGGGTTGGTTTTCTCGTTCATCATAAGGATCACAAGAGTAGTATAAAATAAAAGCCCCATCTATTAAGTGTGCCTTTTCCCAAATAAAACTGAGAAGTCCCTGTACTATTTTTATTCGACGTGCAATTTTCTTTGCTTTTATCCGGAACACTGACCGAGTCACTTCGATTGCTCCAGGATTGAAATTGTTCACTCTAAAAGATTACCATTTCCATTATTACAATGGCTCCTTTTTTCCAAATATCTTTCTTACAATTCTTTATTTGTTTTATTATTATTATTATTATTTGCAAAAACGCATCACCGAGCGATTTCAGACAATAACAACGCATGTTTTACAATATGATGCGTAAAATCTTCAAAAATATATTTTTATGTTTATATATATATAAACAACGTACCTACCCAGGATTTTTTTTGTTGACCGTTTATATTTATTAAAATTTTTCCTTCACCGAATACAAAAATATATTATTTTTACTTTTTGCTACTAAACTCTCTGGTATGTGAATCCAATATATCGGATGAGTTTAGGGAAACTAGATTAATAATATAAATACAGAGTACCCGGCCGGGGCATATGAAATATTGTCACGGCTGGGAAAAACGTGGGTACCTCGAGAGATTAGTAGCATTAGTTGAATAATTATTAGTGTAAACAACAGCTACTATAGTGTTGTATGTATAACAAAAATCCATAGTATATTAATATTATGTTCCATTTGTTTGTGAAGGGATAAATTTTAATAATAAAAACTTCTTGTTTTACCTTTATAATGTAATGAAAAATGAGTATTACTTTTATTGTATACAATCAATTTTAATATTTTTGATAAATAAATATAAATTACATATGTAGGTGTACACCTATGTAGGAACATTAAATAATATTAAATGAAATTTAATTGAACTGTCATCAGTGAGTGAGAATAATATAATAAACAATACACCTATTGATTGTTATTATTAATATAATTTTAAGTGTCTTTCATTTGCCGCTCACGTGCTGAATTTAATTTAATTCACTACTCTATAAAATTGAATGATAGATATAGTCTAACCATGGTTATTGAAGTACATTTTTTGAATAACAATATTTAATTAACAAAAGCTGAAATTCATATTTATTTATAATATTTAATACGTGACTTTTAATTAGAGAAGAAAATACGGAAATATAAAATTTAATACAACTGTAGTCTACCTCTATTATATATATCGATATAATATATACATTCAAATGTATTTGAAGAAAAACAACTTTTTGAATAAATTATTCAATGCATTCGAAATTTGGGGAAAAAAACCAATTAGAATTCACAAGTTATAAGACAAAAGTTTCAATGATCGTGATTTATTGTTTTAATAAATTATTTCTACTGTTACTTTTTATGGCTTACAATTTTGGTTCCGTATTTATTTGTAAAATAAAGTAAATTAAAAAAATAAAATATAACATTTTAAATATAGATTTTTTTTAAATATACCTACGTTATAACTTTGTTAGAAAATATTTTACTAAAATAATCTATAATACTCTTTTAAAAATGCTCTTTAAAATAAATGTAATTATTGGTCTAAAAGTGTAAATTATTAAAAAAAAAAAAAAAACCTATGTACACAAAAGACTCCAGATATTTTTCTATTTATGCTCAATGAATTATTTTCCATACGAATTTAAAGTTTGAATTTTGATGAGAAAAAATGATTTTTTTCAATTTAACCCTTAGTTATTTAATTAGGTATAAATTCGGTAAATCTTTTTATTTGTTAAAAGACTATTAACTATTATTTTTCTTTGCATTAATTTCACAAAGAATTATTTTACGCGTTAGAGTTAGAATAATTAAGGACTTAAGATCAAAATACTCTAATTACGAGGAATTACAGATAGGTTATGTCATAAAAGTATGTATTTTTATGTTGGCTATTTCATAAAATTTGTAATCTAAGTGGTGGTTAAGTAAGCTCAAAATTAGTATAATATCCAATTATTTTTGTAACATAACACATTTGAACAATATAATTATAACTGAAATTTAAATACGTTGACATGTTTTCAATCTTGTAACTCTACCATTTTTTTTATCTATTATCCAAATTATCTCGAGTGAGGAAAAAAATGAAAGAGGAGAGGTGAATGGAAAAAAAAAAATTATTTAAGTTAGTCGTCTGACTCTGTGCACGTGATACGCTTCCTAATACAATATGACCATTATCTCAGATGAAGGTTCGACACGTACCTATACCTAACCATGATACAAAGGTTTCTCAGCGTAATAGGACGTCGTCGGGGAAAAAAAAATATATTACGTGTAGAAAAACCCCATGGGAAAAATCGAACATTAATTATTCTATATTTATGATATTGTGTATAGGTACCAGCTGCCAGTCCTGGAATGACCTGTCATCCGTTTTGTTTGTACCACATAAATATAAGCGCATTGTTGCTGTGTTCCTTCACTATCACCGACGACGCCGTATTTCTCCCCGCCATACTGTTAGTTTTTTTTTATTTTTTTATTTTATAGTATTTTGTGTTAAACACGTTATTATAAACGCATACAGTCTGATTACACAACAGCATTCGATGACCTCGTCAATTACAAATTAATATTCTTGTAAAAATATACCTTATTTTCTCCATAAAGTTTATAGTTCTCATCGACTATCTATCTGAAACGATGAAATTGTCTTTTGAATGAAATACGTCTTTCATTTTATTATAATTTTCAATTCACTCGCATTAGGCTCCAAATGGAAACTTCCGCATATTTAGGCAAATCTTTAATTTTCAATAAGACATGCCGAAAACATGTGTGTACTGAAATGGAAATCATTGACAGTAGCTTATTCTTAAGTATACAAATAAACAAATAAAGTAATAATACACTTGTACAACAATAATAATACCTCTTGAAATGTTGGGTTATTAAAATTGCTTTAAAATATTATTTTCATTTATAATTATTATTTGGTAGCGGTTTATTACTTACCCAGGTTACATTGTAACCTATACATTTTTTGTACCTACTAAATATGTATTTATATAATATTATACTGTACAGGGTGATTTTTTAAGCATGCCCACTCCCTTTTTTGGCCGTAAAATTGCGAAAATTTGGATTTTTTTTTGTAACGTTCGAGTCACTATAAAAACTATGTTTTTCATTACTCATTTTTTCATGTTACCTTAAGGATGTACTGTGATGATACAAACTTTTTCTTTTCAAATGGCACCCCTCTGTTTTAACTATGAAATTTTATTCAGGTTATTTTTTGTAAATTTTGATGTATTAAAATTAAAATTTGAACTAATAGTTTTTGAATTATTCAAATTTAAGTATTAAGGAAAATATTCTCTTGAACACATATTTTAGTTACCAACGTAAATTACACAATATAATTAAGATTCTATGATTTTAGTAGCTTACACCTAATTAATCCGCAATATTGTAAAATATAAACTACTCTACTCGTGTGAATTTTGATTTCAATAAGTACATCAAAATTATCAGAAAAATGATCGGAATAAAATTTCGTAGTCGAAATAGGGATGTGCTATTTGAAAAAAAAAAGTGTTATCAGTACCAAACATCCTTAAGAGGTGACACGAAATAAGTGAGTTTTAGAAAACATAGTTTTTATACAGACTTGAACATAAAAAAAAATCCGAAATTTTGTAAAAAGGGGGTGAGCACGTTTAAAAAATCACCCTGTATATTATGATCTATAAGATTATAAAATACAATTATTATTATTATTATTATTATAATGAGTGATTTTGCATATTATTAAAAACACTTTATGTAGTTTTTGTTTTTTAAAACCGTATATTTATATCATTTTTACACGCTCGGTGTCATTAATTCGTTTAAACATGAAATTAGGTGTAGAGGACTGACAATAATACTTGCCACCTCAAAAAGTGCCACTTTATGGCTCTTATCGTGAGGACGGCTACCCCTTGGCGACCGAGGAGTGTGACAGTAAGTAGACAAAATGTCTCGGTAAGTCGCGCATTAAACGGCAATCTTGAAAATTTTAATGATTCATTATGCTCTTCGGAAATTAGCAACCAGCATTTCATTATTTCTTTCAATGACGGTGATTTTTGATTCCTATGTAATAAATATACCGTATTAACCAACTATCGATTTACATAATTTTGAAACTGTCGTGGCATGTCATATTTTTGATATTTAAAGAAAAAACAAATAATATAACTTGGACAATAATTTTTATTTAATGTTTGTTTTCTTTTTAAGTTCTTTCTTCGGCGATTATTCACATCGCTATGGTGTCGATTTGTTAAATAAATAAATTAAACGCATCGAATAAAACCAAAATTTTTTGGAAAAATAAAAATGTATAAAATGTATATATCATGTGTTTTTTTAAAGGTTTGTTTCTTTTCAAGGCGATCACTGTTTTTTAATTACATATTCTGAAATATAATATTTTTGCTGAAAATGTTATACTTCTTATTTTTTTAATTGGATTAATATTTTTAATGAGATTAAGCATTTTAAGTTTGGAGTAATTTTTAGAGAGGCAGGACATTTTTGTAGGGTACAAACACCCCTACTAATCCTTTACTCCCTTATTCTGGACTTTAAATATTTACCAGTACATTTTAAGTTTTTGGCCCAGCAATGAAAATTTAAACATTAAAGATTTTAATAAAAATATTCTATTCTGATAACTTATGTACTCGTATGTAGTTAAATATGATATATTATGCTCGAAAAAGACTAAAAATCTTAAAAACCATTTTAAGTGTCTTAAGAATTCGAGTGTTTTATTAAAATAATTATACTTTACCAATGTATGGGCGTATTTCTCATCAGTCTCCACTAATGAAGGCGCAAGTGGGGTATATTTTAGGGTAAATATTATCGCTAAATGTATATAATACTATATACATTCATATATTTTGTTTACGTTATTCTTTAAAAATTTTTATTTAAAAACAACTTTTAACACCAAATCCAGAAAAATATTTAATGAATTTAATTTACGCAGCTATTAAAATGTTTATTAGGTATACTATAGTGTATACTAAATATTCTAAATTCAGTACGCATAAAGAATACTTATAAAATAATTAGATTATAGCTTGTAGGTAGTTATTTAAATTAAGGTATAAATAAATATATATGTCGGAAACCTTAACGAGAAAAAAAGTTTTGCATCTGTAAGTTTATGTAAATGAACGTAAAATGTACACTGTAAATTACGTGAAAAAAATGTACAATACAATTTGCATTTTTATGTAAACTCGTTTAATTTATATAGATGGAAAGGACCTCCTCACACTTAATCAAAGTTGAGCAACACAAAAACAATACATTTTTGTATAAGCATTTTAACTCGATTGGTTATCAATCATATTTTTTGCACGCTGGACTTAAAATAATAATAATTCTGCTCTGTGTCTTAACTCGGTGTACTCGTCAATATTGAATCTCGCGGTTGTTTACTTCATAAATTATAATATCTACAATAGTGTGAGATATATATATAAACTTCAATATAATATATGTGTATATAACAATATTTAGAAGTATTATTATAATAATAATTCATGTTGTGAAAAATTGTTTAGTAAGTATACGAGTATAATGGCAGTTAATAAATATTATTCATGTAAAAATAAAAAGATTGCCTTGTCATGGTTAAGGTTTCCATTTTCACGTTGGAAAATTAATCGTTTTTGCAATGTTACCCTTGAAGTAAACTGAAGGTACTTAAAAATTAAAATGTAGGTATTACAGTGCGTACACAGAAGTATGTGATAACTTAAATGTCGAATTTACTTTACTACACAACGAAGTTAAATTACTTTTGCCTAGTTAAATAAAGTTCCAAATTGTCATTAAATAACCTAAATGTCATTATTTGGCAAGTTTTATTTGTTCGTCTCAATTATTAATTGATTTTTTGAGAGTAATCTGATAAGATTTCGATTTTCGAATTGTTCCTTTTTTATTGGTTTAGGTCTTATGTTAAAAAGTTCGTGAAGTTAGCCGTCCAATATCAATATTTTTAATTGAAATATTCCCAATATTCATTAAGTCTTTTGTAAGTATTTGTAAGTTCAAAATTAGAATTTGCAAGTCAACCCCCTCCAAGTTATCCTCAAATTGGAAGTTAGCCGTGCTAATAATCGAAAAATAATTTCCTTAAAGCACTTTTTTGGGGTTAATATTTTACTTTTTAAATGCTAATTGAAATATTATAATATGATGATAAATAATTTTATTCTGATAATACACGCATATTAGGTATATCGATATGATTTTAGTTTGTTATCATGACAAAACAGTGTAATAATAAATTATGTGATTTGGTATTTTGTACTTTTTTTCGCTTTAAAATACCTTGTCAACGTGTCGTGTAACATAACTCAAACCGTTTTCAAATCTCATATAAATCCCGTTATTATTTCAATCACGTTTCAGTGAATCTCGCTTTTGAGAAATCCACCCACAATCCTAATATAGGGGGATTCTACCCTTCTTACACTATACTAAGGATTCAACTAATACACTTACTTAATCCTTCTCCCCACTGTTCAATCTAAATATTAAATTATAAAAGTAAATAAAGTTCTTCGTCTGTAATGACGTATATTACTCAACCTACACATCATCTAAATCTGATGCTGACGCTTTCGAATTGTTTTTGACTTTAAGTCAACAAATACTATACATTGTATAATGTGCATTCAACATTCGTTTACGAAAGACTTTTGTTATCGACTTAAAAGAGTTTAGCTTATACGATAAATTAAATATGCTTTTTGTAAATCAAAAATAAATTGCTTTTTTGACGAAATTCAACTTATTCGTCTAAGTTCGGCTTAATATTGGTGTCTCTAATCTCTACTCTGAGTAAACTAACCAGGCTATTGGTATTCAGAGAAATTCTTTTTATATCTCCATAGATTTCCTCTAACACTTTAATTCATACCTTTTACACAAAAGTATGGGATATTTCCACGAGATTACAACAGCAGAGGAAACAGAATGCCCGACTACACTTAGTTGTTTAAACTACGTTTAAATTCTGACGTTTAGTCAGAATTTAATAAAACGTAGTTACCAATCGCAACCCTCACCATATCATTCAAATACGATGTTCTGTTCTCATATTTGTGTTTCTACTAGATATTTTGCTTTTTCATATATTTTTTTTAATTTATGTCTTACCTGTTGTAACGTGTAATTTCCATTTTTGCTTATATTTTATTGTATTTTACTGAAGGTACATATTTATTATGTTTCATATTTGTGTTGTCTACACAAGCAATGATAAATAAATTATTACTCCTTTAATTAATTCGCTTCTTAGCTGTTTCTCATATGGGTAGAACATGATTCTGCGCGTTCATTGTTCGGTGTAGAATTATGAATTATTATATTAATTACATATTATATACATATATTCGGTGTTAGAATGCGACATTGCCATGTTTAAGAATACGATTCTGTGCGTTTTTTTTTTTGTTGCATGAATCCGAATTTTTCCCAGCTTTCAGCTTTCTTAAAATGTAAAACACACAATTTTACAGTGCTCATCCTTCAACGCATGTAGTAATATCTATTCTAATGGAGATACAAGTCGAAACTATAACAAAAATTAATTCGA